>CAUYSK010059151.1:0-29666 GCA_963575035.1 Avahi laniger | reverse complement strand
ACTACAGGCATGTGCCACCATGCCCGGCTAATTTTTTCTATATATATTTTTAGCTGTCCAATTAATTTCTTTCTATTTTTGGTAGAGACGGAGTCTCGCTCTTGCTCAGGCTGGTCTCGAACTCCTGAGCTCAGAACGATCCGCCCACCTCGGCCTCCCAGAGAGCTAGGATTACAGGCGTGAGCCACTGCGCCCGGCCGGATAATCTTGAGGGAACTGTAAACTATAAAATGAAATCAAGGATAGGCAAAGGGCCGGATGTGGTGGCTCACGCCTGTAATCGTAGCACTGTGGGAGGCCGAGGCAGGAGGATCACTTTAGCTGAGGAATTCAAGACCAGCATGAGCAAGAATGAGACCCCATCTCTACTAAAAATAGGAAAATTAGCAGGGTCTGGTGACGCATGCCTGCAGTCCAGCTACTCGGGAGGCTGAGGCAGGAGGATCGCTTGTGCCCAGGAGTTTGAGGTTGCAGTGAGCTATGATGACACCATGGCACTCTAGCTGGGGCAACAAAGCAAGACTCTGTCTCAAAAAATAAAAAATAAATTAATTAAATAAATAAAGCAGCTGTACCATTAAAAACAAAAAAAGGAATAGGCAAAAACCTGAATAGACTGATGATCACCTAAGAAATTCAAAAGTGATTCAAAGATTTACTCCAAAAAAAGACACCAGAGCCAGAAGAGTTTGAGAAAGTTCTACCAAACCAAAGAACAGATAATTCCTTTGTTACATAAGCTGTCCAGAACAAAGAAAAAGGGTAAAAATCTTCCCATTTCATTCTGAGACCAATGTAATCGTGATAAACCAAAATGAGAAGTACTCCTCCATTCCCCCCCAAAAACAAATCTCACTTATGAACACAGAAGCAGAAATCCCAAATACAATATTAGCACAGACTGCAGCAATGTATTAAAGGAATATTACATTATGACCAAAAGAGTTTATCCTGGGAATATAGGACTTCAACACTAGGAAGTCCATTAATACAAATCGCCATACTCTCTGATTAAAGGAAATAGAAGCCGAATGATCATCTTGTGCTGAAATATGTACTTGACAAAATTTAATATCCATTCCTATTAAAATGTCTTTGAGAACTAAGAGAGGAATTCTTACAGAGCATTTATCAAGCATTATAACAAGGATGATACCTAATTGTGAAACATTTGAGGAAAGCAGTCCTTTGAAAGAAAAAAATACCTACTTCTACCACTACCAGTCACTATTATATTTGAAGTTTTAGTCAATATGCTAAAACGTGAAAAGTGACATAAAATACAAATAAATGGAAATCTTGAGACAAAAACTATTTAACAGGATATAGTTAAACTAATAGCACTCATAGGATTTGTTATTATGATTGAATATATGATCAACATTTTAAAAATTAATGGCTTCAAGTACACTAATACCAGGCAGAAAATGTTAAGGCAAAGGGATCCATTCACAATAGCAAAACCATACCATCACTTAGAAATAAATCTAATAAAAAATATTAAAGACTTATGAAAAAAGCCCACGATGACATAAAAGAAGGTATAAATAAATGGAGGGACAGACCATGTTCCTGGATAGGAAGTCAGTGCTTTGAAGATAAGATTTCTCAGTCTATAAATTTAATGCAATCTCAGTCAAAATCAACAAAAGATTTTTTAGTGGAATTTAACAACTTGATTACACTTAGCACAGTGAGATGCTTACTGTAAGAGAGGCACATGGAAACTAATACAACCAATAGAGTAGCCTCTTCATGCCTTGCTTCTCATGCTGACATAGAGAACTACACTAGTTTGGTGGAATGGCAGATATGAGTGCCTGCACTATTTATTTATTATTTTTCAAGACAGGGTCTCACTCGCTCACCCCAGGTAGAGTGCAGTGGCACCATTGTAGCTCACTACAACCTCAAACTCCTGGGTTCATGGGATCCCTCTGCCTCAGCCTCCCAAGTAGCTGGGACTACAGGTATGCACCATCTTGCCCAGCTAATTTTTCTATTTTTTGTAGAGGTGAGGTCAGGCTGGTCTCGAACTCCTGAGCTCAAGTAATCCTCCCACCTTGGCCTCCCAGAGTGCTAGGATTACAAGCATGAGCCACCATGCCTGGCCAGACTACTTTTTTTTTTTCTTTTTGAGACAGAGTCTCATTCTTTTTGCCCGGGCTAGAGTGAGTGCCATGGTGTCAGCCTAGCTCACAGCAACCTCAAACTCCTGGGCTGAAGCGATCCTCCTGCCTCAGCCTCCCGAGTAGCTGGGACTACAGGCATGCGCCACCATGCCCGGCTAATTTTTTCTATATATATTTTTAGTTGGCCAATTAATTTCTTTCTAATTTTTAGTAGAGGCAGGGTCTCGCTCTTGCTCAGGCTGGTCTCGAACTCCTGAGCTCAAACGATCCGCCCGCCTCAGCCTCCCAGAGTGCTAGGATTACAGGCGTGAGCCACCGCACCCGGCCAGACTACTTTTTAAGCATTAGTTTTTCTCCCAAATTTCTCAGTCTAAAGTACTTTGTGAACAAGTCCAGACTTCAGCTATTTCCCTCATGGTACTCAGCTTCCAAACCTACATTTCTAGCACCAACCATCCTTTCCTCTGACCTCTAGTCCACTCAGCTATGTACGACCCACAGATCCTTCCGATTCAATTTATTAAATCAACAACATTCTCTTTATTTCCTGAAAGCTTCTACTTCTCTCCTGTCTTTTCTTTCGTTGAGAGTCATCGCTAGCCTCCCTATTCATTCCTGCTGTATCTATTAAGCAGCTGCCATGCACTAGTCACTGTTGATACTTGGAACGTCAGTGAACACAGCAAAGATTCCTGTCCTCACGGAGCTTACAAGTGGATGGAGATAGACAATAAATGAATAGGTAATACGGTATATAAGAGGCAGGAAATAGAACAGAATAAGTGGGATTTGGAGTGAGGCTTTTCCAAATAGGGTTGTCAGGGTAGGCCTCACTGGATGACACAAAGGAGGTTAAGGAAGCAAAGACTTGGAGTGACCAAGGGAGTTCACGTGTGGCTATCTAGAGCAAGACTATTCTAGGCCAAGAGAGCAGTGAGTACAAAGGCTCAAGGCAGAGCATTTCCTTGTATGCCCGAGAAGAGCAACTGTGGCTGGAACGCAGTGAATGGGGGTGCGGAGGTGGGGGACAGTAGGAAATGAGGTCAGAGAGGGAGGAGATGGAGGTCCAGAGCACGTGGGGCCTCAGGGACTGTTATAAGGACTTTGGCCATTGCAGGGCTTTGAGCAGAGACACTATATGACCTTACCTATGTTTTAAGAGTTCACTCTGACTGCTCTGTTGAAATTCGACCATAGCGGGGCAAGGGTAGACACATGGAGATATGTTAGTAGGCTATTACCACAATTCCAGGAAGAGTTAGTGTGGCTCGGTAGGATATCTCCCTTTTACCCAAGCTAGGAACCTCGGTGAACTCTTCTAGTCATTCCTTTCTCCCACTTCCAGCCATTTCCCCACTCACCTCCAATACACACACCTGGATTCTATTTCCAAATACCAGCCACTGCCCTCTACCGCACTACCATGGCCTCCACTCAGGCTTATCCGGACCATTGAAATGGCCTCCTAACCCTCCAGCTCGTCCATTCTTCCAGTCTATCTTATCAGCCAGGGTACCCTAATTACAGGGCATTTTAACCCGGGGTACATGCATGGAATTCACTGGGTCTGTGGCCTCGGTGAGAAGAGTTTATTTTTAATTTTCATTTACATCTAACTGAAATTTAGCATTTCCTTTGGTTATGAATGTAAGCACCAAACTACAATATTGGCAGTAACTGTTACCAACAGAAATGATAGATATTTCCACATCATGATTCAAGTTGATACATATATCTCAAGACACCATTTATACCCATCCCCACTTTGAAATTATTATAATATTAGACCTACTACTAGACTTTTAAAATGTGCTTCACAATTAAGAAATATTTTGTATTTCGACACTATTGGATTCCTTTTAATCCCTGTGTGTTTTAATTTATACATTCAAAATCATATTCTGAGGAATTCATGGGCTTTACCACACTGCCAAAGGGGTTCAAGGCCAGACAAGATTAAAATGCCCTGTTCTCATACCTAATCTATTCAGACTTGATCTTATTACTTCCATAATTTGAAAATCCTTAGGTGGCTTGCCAGCACACAGAATAAAGTCCCAAGTTCTAACAGTGCTAACAAGTTCTCCAGATCCTCGCTTGGCTAACTTTTCTGCTTTGTTACAAGTCCTTCCTCCTTTTTCCCATTGGCATTCTGACTACCCCAAACCCTGCTGCTCTTTGGCACATGGCCCTTTTCATTCCTCTGAGCATGGTTTCTCATGTTCCCTTTTCCTGCAAAGCCTACCCAACCATGGAAAACTACTGCTCTATTCTTCAAGACTTATCTTCTTCCCATACGCCTCCCCTTGGGCCAAATTAGCTTCTCCTTCATCCTTACCCTCCAGCACATGACTCATGCCTTGTCACACCCAAGAGCAGCCTGGGTTGACTCCCTTGCCTCCTCGGGAGAAAATACCTTACACACTTGGAATCCTTAGGGGATGTTAACAGATGCTTCATAAATGGCTAGTTGAATTGAGTTAAATTTATACCTTTTAAAATAATTTATCTGTGAATATGACTCACTTCTTTAATTCATAAGAATATGATGAAATATGCCTCAGAATTTTTCCCCAATCTTCTTTATAACCTTTAGGTTAAGAATATAAAATTACATTTGCTTACAAATAAACATTTGTAAATCACAGACTAGAAGATATTTGTAGTGCATATATCCGACAAAGGATTCAGAACCACTATTCCTAAAAATGATTAAGAAAAAGATAACCAGTCGAATAAAAAATTGGATCAAAGACTTGAATAGAAATTTAGAAAAGGAAGATATCCAAATGGACAAACAATATAAAATAAAGCTCAACAGGACTTTATGACTCGTCAGGGAAACGCAAATTAAAATCACAATAAGAAGCCACCCCAGAAAGGCTAAAATTTAGAAGACTGACAATATAAAGTGTTCAAGGATGTAGAACATTGCTGGTGGGGTGTACAAAATGATATATCTCTTTGGAAAACCTCTTGTTACTTTCTACTAGAATTAACATGCATCTGCTTTATGATCAAGTAATTCCATCCTTTATGCCCAAAAGAAATGAGTATACATGTCCTCTCATTTGTACATTATATTCATAGCAGTTTTATTCTTAATATTCAGAAGATGAAACAATCCAAATGCTCAAATAGTGATACACTTGCATAATGGAAAACTACACATCAATTTAAAAAAAACCAAAACCAGCTCCAGCAACAAGGTGGAGAACTCTTACAGATACTACAATGAGTGAACGAAGCCAGACACAAACAAGTTCTAGTATAGGATTCTGTTTATATAAAGTTCAAGAATAAGCAAAACTAAAAGATGTTTATAGAAGTCAGAATAATGATTAACCTTTCAGGGAATAGACTGAAAAGAATACAAGAGAACCTCATGGGGTACAGAAAATGTTCTGTAGTCTTATCTAGATAGTGGTTATTCAGATGTATGCATAAGTAAGAATTCAAACTATATACTTAAGATTAGCGCATGTTATTCACTTTACTGTTTGTATGTTATAACTCACTAAACTAAACAAATAAACTGGGTCAAATCTGCAAACGTGATAGTGATTTTAGAAACTCAAGCCATGGTAAAACTTTGGAAAATGTTTTCAATATAGTCCAAAGCAAATTGCCAGTTTTCCCAGTGGAAAGAATAAGAAAGTTATTCTTGGATGAGTAAAAAGAAGAATGAAAATAGAAGTACACATTTTGAAAGCAGAAGCAGTGCATAAATGTACAGTGTCAGCATAAGCCCGCCCCAGCCTTGGTCCAGGAAGAACCAGGGTTAAGCTACCAAAGCTCAGAAATCACAGAGCCCCACGACGATGCTAGCCTCCCAATCATCAGTACATGTTTTGTTTTTTACCGTCTGCTTCCTCGCCTCTTTGTGCCTTCACACTGGTAGGCGCTTGGGACTGAAGAACATTTTATTTCTGTTGCAGTCAGGCAGGAGATGGAAAGATGTCTTTGAAGGAGATCATCTGGCTAGGGAGAAAAGGATTCACAGGGAGCGATCTCCAAGGTCCAGCACTCCCACATGCTTGCTGAGTGCATCAGTCATCCTTGGTGGGTCCTCCTCCTAGTCCAACCCCCAGATCCCTTTAGTCCTGTCTTAGCCCTGCCACTGCCTTTTAAGGCCTCATTGTTGCTCTAATACAGTCTCCTCAGCAGTTATCTTGCCTCAGAAGACCTCTGCACCCTCAAATTTCACTCTCCAACAGCCAGAGTAATTCACCCAAAAGACCGGATCTGATCATGCCATTCCATTTGAGTGGTTCTCTTTGTCTTAGAATCAAATCTAAACTCTGTGGTGGTAAACGAGGCCTTTTAGGATCTGTCCACACATACCGCCCTCTCCAGCTTCATCTCCCCAGCAGTCATCCTGTGTAAGTCCTTAAAATGTGATATCAAGTGGGAATGTGTCCGGGTTAGCCTGCAGAGGGTCATCATTCCCCAGAATTCCGGGGGTATCTTACTGCTGCTCCTTACTACAGCATTTGGGTTTTGTACTTGTCAGAATCTGAAAGATACTAGTGGCATTAGCAGAAATTCAGTCTTTTGCCTTCTTGCCTTTGTCTCTTAGAATTGTCAACTCTAGAGTGAAGTTTCCAAACATGAAGGAGATTAAACACTAGACGTGGAGCATCCCCAAACATAGCTGCCTCATCCTTAATGCTCAGAATATGTGTGGGTATGGCATTAACTACTTTATTCACAACATATAAATTCATTAGAATCTAAAGTTTAGATTGTTAACATGGAATTAATGGACAGATTGACCATCAGTGGAAGAAGAAGGTAGATACTTATTCTCTCTCTCTCCTTTCTTTTCTTTTTTTGAGACAGGGTCTCACTCTGTTGCCCAGGCTAGAATGGAGTGGCATCATTGTAGCTCACTGCAACCTCAAACTCCTGGCTTCAAGTGAACCCCTTGCCTCAGCCTCCAAAAGCGCTGGGATTACAGGTGTGAGCCACTGTACCAGGCTTATTCTCTTTTCTACTACTTTTACAGGGATGATTCTATGATCACCTTGCTGAGAACTTGAATGCCAAATTAAAATTTGCATGGAACCAAATTAAGTTATAAATTCCTCAGAAGGAATAGGGAAGCATGATAATATGTGTTACTGTCAGAAAGTAAAGTGTATGGCCGGGCGCGGTGGCTCACGTCTGTAATCCTAGCACTCTGGGAGGCCGAGGCGGGCGGATTGTTTGAGCTCAGGAGTTCGAGACCAGCCTGAGCAAGAGCGAGACCCTGTCTCTACTAAAAATAAAAAGTAATTAATTGGACAACTAAAAATATATAGAAAAAATTAGCTGGGCATGGTGGCACATGCGGGAGGCTGAGGCAGTAGGATCGCTTAAGCCCAGGAATTTGAGGTTGCTGTGAGCTAAGCTGAGGCCACGGCACTCGCCCCAGGCAACACAGTGATAATCTGTCACAAAAAAAAAAAAAAAAAAAAAAAAATAATTCATTCTGTAGCAAATATTTATTGAGTGCCTATTATATGTCAAGCATTGCACGTATCTAGCATTTATTTTCCCATGCTAAATAACAAAAGCCAAATGTGAAATTATGTAGTATGATTACAAAAGCTTAAAATACATTAAAAAAAATAGAAATGACGCAAAATGTTAACAATGATCATAATATTACAGGTTACCCTTTTCATGTATTTTCAAATGTTTTAATAATAGAGAAGATTACTTCTATTCTGGACAAAATGAAAATAAACAAACAATTATTTTGAATGACAATAAACCCAGAATCAATCACGTCTAAAATAACTGCTCTCTCTAAAGTTACTTCGGAGACTTATCGACTTCTATTCTCATTCTCTCTCTCTCTCTCTCTCTCTCTCTCTCTCTCACCCACACACACACACACACACACATACACAGACACACACACACACGACACACACACATGCATGCAGCAAAACTGCAAAATGCCTGAAACTCAAAGTGTCTGTCCTTTCTGTTTGGAGCTCCTAGTGGAAGCCATTGCTTTCTCTATCCATGGTCACTGGGTCTCTCATATCTATGTCAGTTGATTCTGGAAGCTGATGTCTACATATCTGAACAACTCTGGAGCCTCCAAAACGTTTTACATACATTATATAAGCTGTTTAAATTTTAGGTCAACATATAATCTCCAAATTGGATAAAATCCATACAGCTGGGGTTTTATATTTTCCCCTATGATGATATAATGAGCCGACTAGCCTAATTGGAAAGTTTGAAGAAGAAATTCAGATCTCATGAAGAAACAGGAAACCTTTCACCTTGACATTTCTTTGGCTTCAACTATCCTCTAATAATTAAAATTCACCTCTTTCCTCTATTGCTAATGAAAGTTATGAAGGAAATAATGTTGAACCTAATACCCTTGCGAGAACATAATTTTTCTTCCCTAAAACAGGTCTATTTATTGGAGTAGCAGAAAGAAATAATGGCATAAACAACGTGTCCCACCCGCTCCCAAAGTATGATTTTTTTTTTCTTGGTCCAGGCCTCTCTCTCCTGGATAAATATGACATTTCCAGAAGCTTTAACAGCGAAATATTGGAAACAACTTAAAATGATTATATGGTGCATCTGACAGAATAAAGCACTAAATGTATTTTAAAAGTGGATTGGGTGCGGTGGCTCATGCCTATAATCTTAGCACTCTGGGAGACCAAGGCAGGACTGCTTGAGCTCAGGAGTTCAAGACCAGCCTGAGCAAGAGCAAGACCCCATCTCTACTAAAAATAGAAAAATTAGCTGGTATAGTGGCCCACACCTGTAGTCCCAACTACAGGTGAGGCTGGGGCAGAAGGATCGCTGGAGCCCAGGAGTTTGAGGTTGCAGTGAGCTATGATAAAGGTACTGTACTCCAAAAAAAAAGTCACCTTTACCTTTGGTTTGGGGAATCTGAATTCCTACTCCAGAGTTTTCAAGTCAGTCATCTCCAATCAATGATATACAACAATAATGTAAGTGCATAAGTTAAAGTGCTTTCACACCCTTTATCTTATTGAGATTATAGATTCATTCAAACAGTTACTAAACACCTATTATACTGTTGGCAAAAATGGATTGCAAGGATGAATACAACATCCTTGCCTTTTTTTGATTCTGCCAAGTCAAAAAACTCAGAGCCTAAAATATACAAATCATTCCCATTTCACTACACCTTAGGCACTGTACTAGGCCCCGACTCCTCCAAATAGCCTAACTATTTCACAACTCAGTGCACAACTCAGGTGCAACCCCACTCATTTTTATTATATGCCATTGTCATTTGTTTACATCTCTACACTGTGAACAATCTGAGGGCAGCAGGGACTATGTTTTTCTTATCTCTGTGCTGCCACCAAAAAAAGGTTATGAGAGAATAGAACTCAATAATTATTTGCTAAACTGAATCCACTGCCAAACATTTGAGCTTCTACCCTAAGAGCAAAGAACTCTAAAAGTGTAACATTGAACAATCTCTGGTTTCAAAATTCCAGTTTAGTGCTGGAGGGCAAAAGACAGTAGGGAAAAAAAGAACTGTACAACTGTACAGACAATTTCATTGTCTACTAAGATGCTCACTAGCCACATAACTGTTTTAAGTTTAAATTTAAATTAGTTGAAATAAATAAAATGAAAAAGTCGGTGGCTACTGTAATGGATAGCACAGACGTGGTACAATACAAAAATAAATATTTGGTCTTTGTCCCTGTTCCTGGCAAAGAACTCCTAAAACTCCTGGGATTTCCTGAGTGACAGGAGTATATTTTATTATTCATAATAAGACTCTTTTGATCACACCTGAGTTTATGCTAATGAGGTGACAGAATGAGGCCCCTAGATGATAATTAGTATTTGCAGCCGCTACCCAGTGCTAGCATCACCACCTCAGCTCTGCCTTAGATCAGTAGGCATTAGATTCTCATAAGGAGCACCCAACCTGGATCCCTCACATGCACAGTTTACAGGAGGGTTTGCACTCCTATGAGAATCTAATGCCACCGCTGATCAGACAGGAGGTGGAGCTCAGGCGGTAATGCAAGCAATGGGAAGCAGCCGTAAATATGGATAAAGTGTTTGCTTTATCTAATCCATTGCAGGATTAGAGAGTTGGAACTTTTGTTTTTTTGGGTTTTTTTTGAGGCAAGGTCTCACTATGTTGCCCAGGCTGGACTCAAACTCCTGGGTTCAGCGATCCTCCTGGGACTAAAGACACACACCCACCAAGCACAGAGAGTACAAGTTTTAGTCTCACACAGCAACCCTCTATCTCCAGGAAGGGGAGGGATAGGGCCTGGAGATTGACCTCCAGAAAAACTCATGAATCTGTAGTTTTGAGGTTGCTAAACACATCCTAGTGCTGGGAAAGTGGCATACCAGAGAGGGCATGAAAGCTCCCCACCACAATTTACCCCACTCCACTCCACCTATACTTGGCCCGATGCATCTCTTCCATTTGGCTGTTCCTCGGTTACATTCTTTATTATAAACTGCATAATAACAATATATTGTACTAAAAGTTATCGTGCACTGTGGCTGTAACTTATAGTTTGAGGTGCAACAGCAAAACTAGCACTAATTTCTTTACCCAACAATCTCACACACAGAAGATTCGTTCTTACTGTAGATCTTAGCAACCCCAACACGGGATTTTTTTTTTTCTCTCCTTATTGAGAACTTTCAACTTTTCCCTTAAAGGAAATATTTTAAGGTTTCTCTCTGGCATATCTGAATTGCAGCATAACTACTGTATTTTGGAGTCATTATTAAGTAAAATAAGGCTTTAAGTAAAATAAGCACTGCCATACCAGACAGTGGTGCCAATAATCAGGAAGGCTACTAAGTGATTCACATGAAGATAGCATATACAGCATGGATACACTAGACAAAGGTATGATTCATGTCCCAGGTGGGATGGAGCAGGATGGCGAGAGATTTTTTACCACACTGCAATTTAAAACTTATGATTGTTTCTGGAATTTTCCATTTAATATTTTTGGATCTCAGTTGACCTAGCCTAACTGAGACCACAGAAAGCCAAGCCTCAGATAAGAGGCTCCTAATGATGAATAAAAAAAAAATTTTTTTTTGAGACAGAGTCTCACTCTGTTGCCCGGACTAGAGTGCCATGGTATCAGCCTAGCTCACAGCAACCTTAAATTCCTCAAGCGATTCTCCTGCCTCAGCCTCCCAAGTAGCTGGGACTACAGGCACGTACCACAATGCCCAGCTAATTTTTCTATTTTTAGGAGAGACAGAGTCTCATTCTTGCTCAGGCTGGTCTTGAACTTGTGAACTCAAGCAATCCTCCTGCCTTGGCCTCCCAGAGTGCTAGGATTATAGCCATCAGCCACTGTGCCTGGCCAAAAAAATTAAAATTAAATTTCTAACACTGGGTATTAACAGTGATCTTCTAAAACATTTGTTAATGTCAAAGATTTTATGAGTGTTTTAAGTCACTTCTTAAAAATCTGAGATTACAGATTCATATGCACTCAAAAGAAACACTGTAAAGTGTTTTCCTGAGTTCTGTGAGCTATTCTGCCAAAGTCTCAAACTTAAGGAGGGGCTGTGGGAACCTCTTATTTACAGCTGGTTGGTCAGAAGTACAGGTGGCCAGGACAGGACTTGTGACTGGCTTCAGAAGCGGGGGCAATCTTGCAGGACTAAGTCCCTTTAACTTGTGAGATGTGATGTTAATTCAAGGTAGATAATGTCAGAATTGAACAGAATTGTTGGACATCCAGTTGTTGTCCAGAGAATTGGTGTCAGAAAAACAAATGAGAAAAGATATAGAACATTTCTATTATTGCAGAAAGTTCTACTGGACAACACTATGAGAGGAGAAAAAAAAAATCAGTTTAGATTTGAATACTAGGAAGGAGTCTTCAGCACAGTAGTGGCTAAAGAATTCTGAGAAACTAACTCAGAGTTTACTTTCCTGAATCAAAGATGTTAGGATTTAATCATATCAGAGTTATTTCCTAACTCAGTCCTTTCAGGATGAGACTTAATCTTCCTCCTTTACAGGCAGAGAAGCTTAGATACACTATAAGGAAGTCAACTGTTCCAGTTATCCAATAAATCAACAGAAGATCCCAGGATTGGAACTCCCAGAGTTTCCACCTAATTATTTGGCCCCCTGAGCTCTCCCTCTGAGGCTTGTCTCAGCACAGCTGTCAGACTGACAGATTCCCTTGTAACCTGTCAGCCCCAATCAGAGGCATCACCTGACAGAGTATGGACACAAGTGAGATGAAGACTGACTGTGGGAAGGTCACAGGCCTTTAATCCCCACATTGTCCCCAAAGTGTCACATAAATGTCCAAGTAAAAACATGACTCTCAGGCACTGGCAAGAACACTATCAAGAAAATCTGTCCTCAGACAAAAAGAAGTGTAAAACCCATGGGGTGGGGATGAATTCCACCTCATTAAATCTGAGACAATATAAAATGAGAAACTTAATTCCAGGCTGCTGACAGCCAGCTTGAAAACTACTGGTAAGCCATTCCTAACTCAAAGATGCAATTTGCAGCATAGTAGTCTTCAAGGCTGGATGCACGGTTTTTTTTTGTTGTTTTTTTTTTTTTTTTTTTTGAGACAGAGTCTCGCTCTGCAGCCTGGGCTACAGTGCCGAGGCGTTGGCCTAGCTCACAGCAACCTCAAACTACCAGGCTCAAGTGATCCTTCTGCCTCAGCCTCCAGAGTAGCTGGGACTAGAGGCGCATACTAATTTTTTCTATTTTTAGTACAGATGGGGTCTCACTCTTGCTTAGGCTGGTCTCAAACTCTTGACCTCAAGCAATCCTTCTGCCTCGGACTCCCAGAGTGCTAGGATTACAGGCGTGAGCCACTGCGCCTGGCCAGCATGGTTTTATTATCCAAAGATCAGCTGTTGGACTTTTTAAAAGAAGAAACTTTTTTTAATTGCAAAAATGAAAGTCCTTTTCCCATGTACATGCCTTCCTTAGCAAACTGAACTCCCTAGAGGTTACCATTGTTAATAATTGGTTGAATATACTTCCAGACTTTCTTTTAAACACAGGCAATAATTTTTAAAATATGAAGGAAACTATAAAGACATACGTACACTTGCTTTAAAAGGGTGGGGAAGGGGCATGTACATAAACTCTTCTACAATGTGTTTTTTATTTTATTATCTTGGGACATCTTCCTATGTCAGTAAATTGAGATGGATCTGGTTTCATCAATTCTAAGATGCACTTTCTTTTCCCCTCACTTTAACATCTCTGAAATTGAAATGCTTCTCATAATCAATGGTGTCTTACTGCTATCAGCCAGGCAGCAGTGTAACGGAATTGTGTGAAAACCTTCCATTAACGCTTTCTGGTAAAACGAAGCATCAGAGTGTTCAGAAATAGTTACCATTCTTTTTATTATCATGTGCATAGTCCACAGTACAGATGTACATAATTTATCTAACACTCCACTGTAAACTAAATTCCCCAAAGAATTTCTGTATTAAAATAGTAAGCACATTAAAAATGTTAATAGGCATTGCCAAAGTCTGAGAATTTATGTTCCTAATAGTGAATAAAAGTGTCCATTTCCAACACTTGATATTAATAACAATCTTTTTTTTTTTTTTGAGACAGAGTCTCACTGTGTTGCCTGGGATAGAGTGCCATGGCATCAGCCTAGCTCACAGCAACCTCAAACTCCTGGGCTCAAGCGATCCTACTGCCTCAGCCTCCCAAGTAGCTGGGACTATAAACATGCACCACCATGCCAAGGTAAATTTTTTATTTTTTGTAGAGATGGAGTCTCGCTATGTTGCCCAGGCCGGTTTCAAATTCCTGGCCTCAAGCAATCCTCTCACCTTGGCTTCCCAAAGTGTTGGGATTACAGGAGTGAGGCACCGTTCCTGGCTTTTTTCTGTTCTTTTTTTTTTTTTTTTTAAATTGAGACAGGGTCTCGCTCTATTGCCTGGGCTAGAGAGCAATGGAGTCTTCATAGCTCACCTTGCAACCTCAAACTCCTGGGCTCAAGTGATCCTCCTGCCTCAGTCTCCCAAGTAGCTGGAACTACAGATGCATGCCACCACATCCAGCTAATTTTTCTATTTTTTTCTTTTTCATCAAGGGAAAGCACAAATGTAGTCCCCCACTACCACAAATTATGCAGTCAAGTTTCCCACAT
The DNA here is from genome assembly GCA_963575035.1 of Avahi laniger. Taxonomy (NCBI): domain Eukaryota; kingdom Metazoa; phylum Chordata; class Mammalia; order Primates; family Indriidae; genus Avahi; species Avahi laniger. The sequence continues at coordinate 15,376 of CAUYSK010059151.1, read as the reverse complement.
TTGAGGAAATTGCAGGGGTCAGCACATCCAGAGTGCAATGGATAAGACTTGACCTTGGAAAACCACCTTCGTGATCATGGTAACTCCCCTGTCAGGGAAGTATAATATTTTTCTATTTTTGTAGAGACGGGGGTCTCGCTATGTTGCTCAAGCTGGTCTCAAACTCCTGGCCTCAAGCAATCCTCCTGTCTCAGTCTCCAAAGTGCTGGGATTATGAGTGTGAGCCACTGTACCTCCTTTTCTTTTTCCCCCAAATGTTAACATCCTTAATAAATCTTTAACTTATTTTAATACAAGAAGTTAGCAGGTTGAGTCTTTGGATCCACCGAAGTGTGATATAGTAGAAAGTCCCCTGGGCTAGGATTCAGAAGGCTTGGGTTCTGGTCCCAGGTGTGCCATTACCTAGCTAAATCACTCTGGGCAGGCCACCAGTGTGTGGAACCTGCCTTTTCTACATAACACAATTGTTTTGAGAAATAAATAAGATTATAGACATAAAAAAGATTCTCCAAAAATGCTCAACAGATGTCTATTTACAAAGAAAATTTAAAATACTATATATATATTTGTATTGTTTACAATACTATTTCCATTTCATGTGCCTTATACTAGAAAACTTACAACGTCAGCCTCAAAGAGAAGTAGCTTGTCCTCCCCAAAATCCTATGTCCACAGAGGTCAAGTGACTTGCATAGGGTCACAAGTGAAGTCTAGAGAGAAGCTGGTTCCAGAAATGAACCCAATTAGCTATACCCTAGCCCTCCCCTAAGTCATAAAACGCCATTCTTCTGATAAGACCTGCCAGCTAAAAATGAACTGTCATTACTTGTCTGTATTCATATCTAGACACAAAAAACATAAAAAATTACTGTCTGATAATTGTACAGCCTATAATTAGGATATGGTGAGGGTGACAGCAGATAGTTGAAATGGAAGGGTTAAATTTCGAGTTATAGGGACCCACCTTGCTTCCGACAGCCTGGGATTTTGATAAATGCTCCATAGTCTGTCACCATAGCAACCTATAAAGACAAAAAAAAAATCAACGTCACACAAATGAGACTCTTTCTTCCATAGCACTTAACCTAGTCTTCCTGAATTACTACTTGGTACTGACTGCTTCTGTCTGTGACAAAGCTGCCTAAAAATGAGGCTCTGTCAAATATTCTTTCTGTTCTTTTGAAATTTAGACTGAGAGATATGTGTGTACACATTAATAACACTGGTGAGATTTGGAATGTTGTCACTTGGTATGATGGTACCAAGGAATGTCCAAATGCCAAAACTATTTAAATCACCAAAGGAGATTCATGAACAAAAGGAACAAACAGCAGAAAACCAGCAGAAAACTTAGTATTGATATCACCAAAGGAGTTTCATGAACAAAAGGAACAAACAGCAGAAAACCAGGTAATGAAGTTACACTTTATACTAGCTGGAACTCAGGCCTCTAATCCCAGCACAGAGAACATCAATAATTTGGGATTAATCATGTAGGACGTCCCTTCTTCCTAAGCTTCAAATCAAACCAGACCATATAGCACATTATATTTCACTTCAAATCTGAGTCTTGGGTTTTTTATCAGGACAATTATATAAAATGCCAATACAAAGACATCTGATAGAACCCGAAAAGATGTAATCAGAGAGAAAAAGAGTTGTCCCCAAGTCTTTTACAGAATTGGTCGAAGACAAAAAAAATTAGAGGCTTGATGGACCTAGTACAGCCTAGCAGCACAGCCAGGTATAGCACAGATATTGGGTCTATGTAACAGGCAACTAATAAATGTTAGGGGTGAAAGGCCCAGAACCCTTGCCAGATAAATCGTTAACTCAGGCTCTACCTCTCCCCTTCAGCCCACCCCAGCCCCCATCTGCAGACTGGGGGTAATGTTGTCACTAGAGACTGAATTTATCACTGAATTCATCATGATTTGTAAAATATTTGATACAATCTCTCATATATATATATATATATATAAACATTATTCTTTTCAGTGCCTTTAATTAGTTGCTTCATCTTGGGCAATCACTGTTGCAGCTTTACCACAACTAAAACAGGAGGACTGAGTAAGATAATTCCTGCTGCATTGCTATTCACTAATATATCCTGAATACTCACTATATGCAAAACTATTCGAAATGCTTTGCATCATCCTCATGTCACTGTATGAAGCTGGTATTATTATTCCCATTCAACACTTGACAAAATAATACATGAAGAGATTAAGTAATTTACCCAAGGTCCAAAGCTAATAAGTAGCAGATCTGAGATTTGAACCCAGAGTATCTTAACTACACTAGAGCTGCTCATGGGTTCTATTTAATTATAAAACTCTAATGGCCAAAAGCAATGCGATATCTGATATCCTATCTGCTCCTGGCAACAATCCTAGGAAGAATATAAGGTAGGTCCCTATGCTGCAGATGAGGCAGGATAGTATAGGTATAGAGGGGCACAGTAGCCCTAGCTACTCAGGAAGCTGAAGCAGGAGAATCACTTGAGCCCAGGAATTCCAATCCAGCCTGGGCAACACAGCAAGATCCTGTCCCTAAGAAAACTTAAAAAAGAAAAAAGAAATTTTTTTTTTTTAAAAAGAGAATAGGATAATAAGTGTTGAAAGAGCACAAGCTTTACAGTCAAAGATGTGTCTTCTAATCCCAGCTATGCCAAGTCCTACCTGTGGGATCTTGAACACAACTTGCCTTTCAAGGCCTAAGTTCCCATTTGTTCTCACTGTGCTGCTGCAGATAACGAATGATGCACACAGAGTGCCTGGCACTGGCATCTGGCACATACTGTACATTCAACAAGGTACAACTTTTTAATGATTTGCAGTCCAAGATAATGAAGTACAAAAAGATTAGTGACTGGTAGGAAGGCACAAAACTAACTGAGACAGAACCTGGCTCCCTTGACTCCTACTTCAGTGCCTCCTACTTCACCAACTATTATCATCACTTGCTTCAATATTAGGATGGAAATAGAGAAAAACTTTCATTTTCTTGATTTTTTTAATGGAGATATTGGGACAGAGCACTTGAACTAAGTCTCCAAGACACAGCATGAAGAATACATTACAAACCAAAAGTTCTATACTCCTGTTTCACACTGATGAACATGCTATGGTGGAGGAGAGTCCCAAAGAAACAGTACAATCACAAAGATCCTTAAAATCAAGGCAAGGAAAGACTTTAGAGGAAAGACCAGAGGAAAGACTTTAGAGATTAGCTGGTCCAATCCTGTCATTTTTCAAATGAGGAAAATGAAGATCAGAGATATAAAGTGTTTACCCAAGTTCACAAAGCAGTTTATTCTGCGTAAAAGAGGGCCACATAAAAGATAAGTGTTTCCATTTTTAATTAAAATCAAAGCAAATTCCATTTTTCTGGACCAACTGAAGACCCTCTGGTTGGCTTTTGCACCAGGGTTCTAGAAAGAGGGCTGAAAATTCTCATGTTGTGTAACAACATTATTAAAGAGCATAATTACCTAACGAACTTAAAGTAGCATCTGGAAGTTGGAGCTCAAATCACCTCGCTGCTGTGATTAAGACAATCTCACTTTTCAATCCCAAAGCTCCAGTGTCACATTATGGGCTTTACAGGTAATATAACAGACCTTAATTTGGTCTCTCCCAAAAGGAAAGGTTAATGTGCTCCAGAATGGATGCACTCAACTGTTCAGGTAGGAAAAGGCATTCTTTCCAATCCCAGCACCAGGTGTTTCCATCACTGTGTCTCCTAGGGTGCAGTCAGAGTTGAAATTAACAGGATGGCACCTGCCGTAGATGATCCCACAATCTGCCTGGTGTCCCAAGAACAATTAGTCAAACAGCTCAGGGGAAAAAATTCAGTAATTATCTCAACTGAATTTGGGGCCTGGGTAAAATGAATTTCCCATCTTCATATTAGAGGTGGCATCGGCCTTGAAACTCATTATCCCCATAATGTAAATGAGGAATTTGAGGCTCAGAGACATAAGTTATTTGTGCAAAGTCACAAAGTTAGAAAGTAGCACAGCCAGGTATAGCACACACATTTTTTGACATGCAGTCCAACGTTATTTCCACCTTGCCAACATCAATCTGCCTTCAGCATTTCTTTGGCAATGGCAAGCCTGAGCTAAGTCCTAATTCCCATTGCTATGCTTGTAGCCCTACCGTGTTTAATGGACTCTGGCACCAAGATGCCTCTCAGAGGATAAGGGAAGGATGCATACTGGCTTCTCAGCTATGTAATTACCTGGCTCCAAATCCCTACTGAGTTCACTAGGAAGAACTGCTAGGATATGGGCTGCACCACTATTTTCTTCAAGGGCAACCAGGCCTATGAGGCCTGGGGTCAATTTTATTCAAATATTTACTAAGTATCTATTACGTGCAAGATACCATATCAGGTACTGTGAAATAACTTTGTCATTTATTAATTACTGAGTGATTACTAAACTTCTGAGAAGAGTTTCCTTATCCATTAAATGGGATTAATGATTTCTACAGAGAAATTCAATAACATAGAATGTATGGAAGTACTAACAGACATTAAGCTAAAAAATTTTTTGAATTTTAATGTAAATTGTCTTCTTTGTTAATATTAGGCACTCATTAAATGTTCATTGGATGAATATCCTGAAAATAGTTTCTTCTTTCCAATTGATCATAAAATTTCTCTTTCCCTAATTCCAAGTCTCTTCTAAACCATCCTTTTGCAAAATGTGTTCTTCAAATAGTAAGTTAGAACTATAAAGTTCTCTCTGAACATTCCCACAGACCATCCTTTCTTGGTAGTAATATATAGAACCTACACTAATTCAAGCCCAATCTCATTAGAAAAACCTGTAGGTCAGGAGCTACTTTCCTAGAAATCTGAGTCAGTCTGTGAAGGACAGAGCATTCTTTCCCTTTCTTTTGTGCGGCACCCGACAAATGAGTGCTTCATGATTAGAAAAATCATTTTCACCTCTAGTGTTACCACTTCCTTTTTCTGGTACCTTAATAACCTTTGGGCATACCATGGGCCATGAAGAAAAATGACAGAGGCTCTGAAGAGCAGAGCCGTTTGCTATTTGTTAAAATGTTATTATTCTTTGTATCTTGGCTGTTATATTACAATATGGGATCAACTTAACAGAAGCCAAAAGCCACAATTATCTATAACCAACTGATAGTCACAAAGTCTACCCTCAAAGACCTCACATTATTAGGAGGTAAAACTTTTGTCAAACATCAAGCAAGTATGAATGCAAGTATGAATGATATCGTTAAAATACTATAGGCACTCATAAGACACTGAATACAATTTTTGGCTTTACTTTCACTTCATGAGGAAGGAGAAAATGTTAATGAATTCCTATGTCTCAGGCATTATATTTTTATAGTTGATAGCTTATTTAACCATCACTGTAATCCTGTGGAAGTAGTCATTATCTCCATTTAATGAGAAAACAAACTCAAAGAGATTAAGTGATAGTCTCAAAGAATACACAATCAGTAAAGGAGCTGGGACAGAATACAGATTCTGTCTGGTTCCAAAGCCTTTGCTCTCTAAATAAAAAATGCCTTTTCCTCCAAAGGTCGATCCTTCATTCAGTCATCAAAAATGTATCAAGCATCTACTATTTTCTACCTACACACCTAAGATTGAGATATCCAACAATAGGCTGGATGTAGTGGTTCACGCCTGTAATCCTAGCATTTTGGGAAGCCAAGGTGGGAAGACTGCTTGACGCCAGAAGTTAGAGATCACTCTGAGCTACATAGCAAGATGCCCTCTCTACAAAATATAGAAAAAATTAGCTGGGTGTTGTGGCACACTCCTATAGTCCTGGCTACTCAGGAGGCTGAGGCAGGAGGATCGCTTGAGCCCAGGAGTTTGAGGTTGCAGTGAGCTATAATGATGCCACCATACACTAGCCTAGGCAAAAGAGCAAGACTCTATCTCAAAAAAAAAAAAAAAAAAAAAAAAGATATACAACAGACAAAGTTCTACCCTCAAGGAGCTTTGTATGAAAAAGACAGACATTAAGCAAGTACACAATTCAATACAGGATGAACCCATTTATTTATGATGGGTAAAAAAATCTCTGAGGAGACAACATTAGGGCTGACACCTCAAGGGTGAAAGGAAGATGGTGGGAAAGTGGATGGAAGGAACAGTGTCTTAGTCCATCCCTGCTGCTATAACAAAACACCATAAACTAAACAGCATAGACAGAGCACTCTTCCCTTTCCCCATAGACTAGATAATTTATAATAATAGAAATTTGTTTCCCACAGTTCTGGAGGCTGGGCAGTTCAAGATCAAAGCACCAGAAGATTGGTGTCTGATAAGGGTTCACTCTCTGCTTCCAAGATGGCGCCTTGTTGCTATGTCTTCATATGGCAGAAGGAACAGAGGGGCCAGGCAGCTCTCTGAAGCCTCTTTTATAAGGGCATTCCATTCACAAGGGCAGAGCCCTTATAATTTAATCACATCCTCAAAGGCCCCACCTCTTAACCCCCAATGCAATGATATTAAGAGGCGGGGCCTTTAGGAGATGATTAGGCCCTGAGGGTTCTGCCCTCATGAATGAATTAGTGCCTTATAAAAAGGGTTTGAGTTTGCTCCTTTTGTCCATTCTGTCACATGAGGACATAGCATTTGTTCCCTCTATGAGACACAGCAGCAAGACGCTATCTTGGAAGCAGAGAGCAGCCCTTACCAGACACCTAATCTGGTGGCGCCTTAGTCTTGGACTTCCCAGCCTTCCAGAACTGTGAGAAATAAATTTCTGTTCTTTATAATACCCAGTCTCAGGTATTTTGTTATAGCAGCACAAACAGACTAACTAGACTAACACAAACAGCATGTACAAAAGTCCAGAAGAGAAAGTAAGAGCTTAGAAGGTTCAGAGACACAAGGAAGCCGGTGTGGCTGGACGATGAGTGGGGTAGAACAAAACAACGTTATCAAGCAGAGGCCAAGTCATGGAAGGGCCATCAAAATGAGTTTGTATTCAATTATAATGAGAGGCCTCTGAAGAGCTATGAGAAAGCAGCATGTCCAATCTGGGGTTTTGAGGTTTTTCTTTTCCTGTGCCATAAAATGGTTCTGAACCAATCTGGTTTTAAAATGTTATCCTGGCTTCAATGTGAAGAACAGATTAGAGAAAGGTTATAACAGAAGTAGGGATCTCATTAAGGACCAGGCAAGAGATGGAGAGCTTGAACTAATGAGGTGCCACGGGGATAAAGAAGTACATAGGCCAAAGACAGAATTAGGATTTGTGGATAAACTGAAGTGGAGGGGAAAATCAAGATCAGATCAAGTAGAGAAATCAAGGATGATACCGAGGTGTCTAGCCTGAATTCCTGAACAGATAATGGCTCCATTTACTGAGATGGAAAAGACTAGAAGAATAGAATTGTTGGGTGTCTTTGTCCATTTGTGTTTCTATAACAGAATACCAGAGACTAGATAATTTATAAAGAAAAGAAATGTATTAGGCTCATGGTTCTGGAGACTAGGTAGTCCAAGATCGAAGTGCCAGCATCTGACAAGAGCCTTTTTGCTGCATCATCCCATGGCAGAAGGCAAGAGGGCAAAGGAGAGCAAGAGATGAAATTTGCAACCTCAAGCCCTTTTATAAGTGGTATTAATCCATCCATGAGGGTGGAGCCCTCACGACCTAAACACCTCCCTTTAGGCCCCACCTCCCAACAATATTGCACTGGGAATTAAGTTGCCAACATGTGCTTTTTAGAGTACACATTGAAACCCCAGCAGTGAGAAAATGCACAACTCAGTTTAGAACATAAACTAGAGATGCTGTGAGGTATCCAAATGAAGATGTCAAGTATGCAGTTAGATGTTTGGAGCTTAGCAGAGCTGTAAGTGGTAGCCACATGCTCCACTAGCCCTTCCCATTTAATCTATAATGCTCAAGATAGTCTCAAGTGGACAGGGGCATCAAATCCAGTTGCTTTTCACTCTCATTCTATCATTAACGTAAATGGTTTTCAAAGCACAAAAGAATATACCTCTCCTTGGAAAATAGTGTAGAGAGCAGGCAAGTTTTCCATGGTCTCAGGCCTTCCTGAATTCATCCTTAATGTTCTATGGCTCCTCCATTTCTCTTCTACTAAAACTAATTCGAGTGTCCTGTCACAAAGAAATTAGATAACAATGAGAGAGATATCTGCATTAAGGAAGAAATGAACACACAGACAGTCCACAGCCAATCTCTGCAGAATAACAGCATTAGATTTAACACCGTGTACTTTTATCCAAATTTCTTTTGTCTGTTCTAATTGTGAGGAGTTTTAGAAACCTTGATCTTACTTCTTAACAATTTGTTACTTACTGAAGGCTATCAAACTACTGGTTTTATTGTTTATTTTTCTTATTGCTATTGTTTTGCCAGGGGAAGAATTTTGGGGGAGTTGGGGGAGGAGAGTATGTAAATGGATCTCAAAAAAATGGAATAACAGTAATAAGGGCTAACATTTATCAAGCACTTACTATGCCCAGGCACTGTGCTAAGCACTGGACATGCAGTGTCTCATTTAATTCTCAAAACTCTCAAGATGTAGATTCTATTATTATTATATTATACAGAAGAGAGACCAGAAGTCAAATTACTAAGCCGATGTCAAAAAGCCAGCAAACGGCAGTCAAATCCTGGCTGACCCCAGAGTCCATGCTCTTAACCACTATGCTAGGCAGTAGTAGTAAATCCAAAGTGACTTCCAAAGACAGAGGAGGCCAGGCACAGTGGCTCACACTTGTAATCCTAGCACTCTGGGAGGCCGAGGATGGAGGATCGCTTGAGCTCAGGAGTTCGAGATGAGTTTGAGATGAGCCCGAGCAAGAGCAAGACCCCGTCTCTACTAAAAATAGAAAAATTAGCTGGGCATCGTGGCATGTGCCTATAGTCCCAGCTACTTGGGAGGCTGAGGCAGGAGGATTACTTGAGCTCAGGAATTTGAGGTTGCTGTGAGCTACACGATGGCACAGCACTCTACTCAGGGCAACAGAGTGAGACTCTGTCTCAAAAAAAAAAAAAAAACAGAGGAGAGAGGCCGAGGTGGGCGGATTGTTTGAGCTCAGGAGTTCAAAACCAGCCTGAGCAAGAGCGAGATCCCATCTCTACTAAAATTAGAAAGAAATCAATTGGACAACTAAAAATACATATAGAAAAAAAAAAAATTAGCCGGGCATGGTAGTGCATGCCTGTAGTCCCAGTTACTTGGGAGGCTGAGGCAGTAGGATCACTTGAGCCCAGGAGTTTGAGGTTGCTGTGAGCTAGGCTAACGCCATGGCACTCTACCACAGGCAAGAGAGTGAGACTCTCTCTCAAAAAAAAAAAAAAGACAGAGGAGAGCTTGCTTTTTTTCTCCTATAAAATTAAAACACACATTTTTAAAGTCCAGATAATACATCAATAATGAAGAAACTAAAATCATCCATAATTCAATTTGGTTTATATTCTTTCAGACTTTTTAATACATAGAAGCGGTTTTTTAATGGTAATCATTATTTTCTTACTTAATATATTATAGCCAAATCACATATACACACTTTTCTAATAATTACATAATAATCCATTGTTGGATGTACAAAATTCATTTAACTATTTATGAATGTTAAAATGCAGATTGCAGTTCAGTTATCTGAGATGGTACTCAAGATCGTACATTTTCAACCAGCTCCCAGGTGATGCTGATGCTGCCTAAGAAGCAAAACTCAGAGCTTTCAAGTTGTAAGGGACCTGACAGATACTCTTGCTCAGCCTCCTGGTTTTAAACAGAGAGGAAGCTAGCAATCTAGTGGCTCTGAATCACATCCCTTTACTCTGTTGGTAAATCACTGCTAGATAAAGATAAACCTATGGTACTATTCTCAGTTCTCTTTTTCCTCCCGATTACACTTGGCACCAGTAAGACCTGAAACTACTTTTCTTGGGTTTTCATAGGTGAATACTTTCTTCTCTCCTGAACCCCCACTGCTCCCTCGCACTTTCGGATGATGTCCTACTGTTGGCAAGTCTTCCTGATTTGCAATGACCATCCATTAAGTGGACAGCCTCGCTGGAAATAGAAATGAAAGAAAATCCTGTCAGACTTCCAAACCCTTGTTCTAGTATCATCCTATGACCCAGGAACATTTCTTTATTCAAGTTCCATAAGAAAATCTTGTATCCTTATGATAAATTTGCCCTTTTCTGCTTAGGTCAGCCAGAGGTGTTTTTTTATTACTTTACTGAAAGTACATAGAGAGAATGGAGGCAGATTTGTCAGTTCTTGAGAAATGGCTCATACACAGGTTAATCCCAAGTTTTACAGCCTGGCTGAATCCTGCTTCTGCCACTCCCCAGCTATGCAGTCTCATCTCTAGCCCTTCCCTTCCTCTGCCCAGCATCCCTCACCTCTCATGCTAGAACAGGAGTTATTAATCTGAGGCCAATGCTTCTATCAAGAGACCTTCAATATTCCCCCAGTACCCGGAACATTAGTAGGTACAGAATCCACAGAGGCACCAGCAGCTAGGGCATATGAATTGGGCTCAAACATCTCAGTCTATCATCTGTTCCTCTCCACACTAAGGTCACGGAAAGAACAATAAAAGCAGAAATGAACTTATGTTGCTCCTTACAGATTTCTGCTGTGAAAAGCATATAAAAAGCTATGTTTAAAGCTCCCCTGTTTACTCCTCCAGTATAACAGTAACCTGAGAAGCCCTATGCAATTATTTAAGAATGAAATTGGCATGCAGTCTTGAGGGAAAACCTTAAATGTAACAGTACAGTCATCCCAATTATCCATGGTTTCACTTTCCAGGGTTCCAGTTACCCGTAGTCCACTGTGGTCTGAAAACATTAAATGCAAAATTCCAGGCCAAGCACAGTGGCTCATGTCTGAAATCCCAGCACTTCAGGAGGGTGAGGCGGAAGGATCACTTAAGGCCAGGAGTTGGAGATCAGCCTGAGCAACATAGTGAGATCCCATCTCTACCAAAAATTAAAAAATTTGCCAGGTATGGTGGTACACACCTGTAGTCCCAGCTACTCAAGAGGCTGAGGTGGAAGGACTGCATGAGCCCAGGAGTTGGAGGTTGCGGTAAGCTATGATTGTGCCACTGCACTCCAGCCTGGGCAACAGAGCAAGACCCTGTCTCAAAAAAAAAAGAGGCTGGGCACAGTGGCTCACGCCTATAATCCTAGCACTCTGGGAGGGTAAGGCGGAAGGATCACTTGAGCTCAAAAGTTTGAGAACAGCCTCAGCAAGAGTGAGACCCCGTCTCTACTAAAAATAGAAAGAAATTACCTGAACAACTAAAAATATATAGAAAAAATTAGCCGGGCATGGTGGCGCATGCCTGTAGTCCCAGCTACTCGGGAGGCTGAGGCAGGAGGCTCGCTTGAGCCCAGTTTGAGGTTGCTGTGAGCTAGGCTGACGCCACGGCACTCTAGCCCAGGTGACAGAGTGAGACTCTGTCTCAAAAAAAAAAAGAAAAGAAAAGAAAAAGAAAAATGAAGATACGAGAGAAGCTAAGTAACTTGCTCAAAATCGCAAAAGTATGAATGATGGAAATGGGATTCAAATCATATTTATGGATTTTTTTCCGCCTCTTTCTAGATTGTGAAATTCTTGTGAGCATGCCCTTGTCTTACACATCATTATATCCTTCCTTCCCAAAGCTCCAGTGCCTAGCACAGGGTAAGGCACATAGAAATTTATGACCTTCTACTAAAATACTGAAGTATTTAATTCTACTCTATCTAAATTGCTAATTAATTCATCAATTCAGTACATTTATTGGTGTTTATATGTAAATATATGTAAAGTTCCAAGCTAAGTACTTTATAAACCTACTTTCAATCCTCAGAACTACTCTACAAAGTAGGTTATACTTTTTTACAGGAATGAAGTAACTTGTCCAAAACCACATAGCTACAAAAAGACAAAGACTTAGGCCATTCCAAGGGACACACACACTTGCCACTAAACCACTCTTTTCAATATAGTCCCTGTCCTCAAAGACATCCTATTCTGGTAGGGATAATGATGACTAATTACACTACAGTGTCAAGCCAGGAAGTTTAAGAGATGACAACTAAGTAGGCCTTTTAGGATAAACGGAAGTCTTCTAACAGAGAATACAGTTCTTTGATCTCATTAGAACCCTGATCTATTGGCCTCTTTTTTCTTCCAATCTATCAGCCCTCCCCTTTTTCTTCACTTTTCTAATTCAGCTTAGATTCCACAATCCATCATTCCAATAATACCCTAAAGTTCCCTTCAACTCTGTCTTTATAGCTTACCTCTCTGGCAATACCTCTATCCTGGTGGGGGATAGTTGCAGACAACAGAACCCACTGTAGTTAGCTTATGCAGAAAGGGATTTATTGCCAGGTATTATGTGGTTTCCAAAATTATTGGAAGCACTATAGTAACAGACTTTGGCAGAACATCCAGGAACAACTCCTAACCTACAAAATAACACTGCCTTTGCCATAATCCAAGAAAGTTATGGCTTCCACTGGTCACCAAACCGGGAAGCTATTGACTGGAAAAACTCTATACCATAATATTTGCCAGCAAAACCGGATGCCTCACACCCTCCTTCTCTCCACTTTTAACTCAGTTCCAAATTCAGCTCTCCTCTAAAGTAAAAGGGAGTGTAGAAAATGGTTCTTAGCGTTCCAGATTGTTCAGAGAGGACACATTAGAGGGTACAGTGTGTGTTTGAAGCTACAAAGCCACAGTCCTTGTCATACCTAGATGGGTATGTACTAAAGTGCCTAATGTGCTGGAAAAAAATTTCGATCCTCAAATGGGCCCGTAATTCTGTCCAGCAGTACTACATTTCTCTAGTAAACTCATTCTCCAACATTCCCCAAGGACTTTCACATCTGCAATGTTCTCAACTCTCACTCTATGACCTCACTTTACAGAGAAAGTAGAAGTCATGAGAAAGGAACTCATCTTACCAATATCAAACATACAAACAACCTTTATCTACAGTCTTCTTCACTTCTGTTTAATGGAGAAACTGTCCATCTTCCTCAGGCTGATCCCTCTATCTTATACTTTGAATCCCATCCATTCCTATGTTCTCAGATATTTTATACTATTGATGATCCAGTTTCTCATATATTAAACTTCTCCACTGTTCTTTCAAGTGGATCCTAGACAACCCCTCATTCCCATCAGCTACCACATCCTCTCTTTCTCTTTACAACATATCTATGAAAAAATACTGTCTAGGTTCACTGCCTCCATTTTCTTGCCTGAATCCTTGCCTCATATCTGGCTTTTGGACCAATCGCACCAACAAAATAATTCTTGCTAAGGTTACCATGAGCTCCATGATAATAAAGCGAACAGACTTTTCAATCCTCAAGTTATTTAAATTCCAGGAGTTTCTATCACAGACTATTCTTTTGCTTCTGAGACATTCCTCCAGTCCTATTCCCTAGCCCTTCTGTTTCTTCTATAGGTTCATCCACCTGTTCTTTCTCATTAAATGTTGCACCTACTCAGTGTTCTGACTTAGGTGACCTTACCCACACCTATATATGCAAATTGTCCCCAAATTTATATGTCCAACAAAAATGTCTCTTCTGAGCGTCACAGCTGTATTTCAACCTGCTTCTTGTATGTCACAAATGACCCCCCACACACACTCCAAAAAACCCCAAAACCACAAAGATATGCCATAAGACAGAAACCTAGGAGTTATCCTTGATTTCTCTCTCTTCACTCCTTGAATCCAATCCATCACCAAGTCCTACCCATTTTACTTCCTATATTTCCCTAGAATTTGTCCAATTATCTGCTGTTCCACCAATATCCTTGTTGACATCTCTGACTAGGATTACTGCACATCCTCCTAAGTGGTCTATCTGCATCCACTAGGGCTCTCCCCACCCCAGTCTGTTCAGGAGGGATCAAGATCCCTCCTCTACCACACCCCAAGGGCAGGGGGGCCTCAGTGGTGTCCCATCAGTTTTAAAGCAAAAGCTAAAAATTCCTGTCAGGTCTGACCTCTACTGCATCCAGCTTCATCTTGTACCATACTCCCCCTCATTCTCTTTGTAGCAGCCACACTGGCTGTTTGTTTTTTAGTCATTTTCCTCTCAACTGCACAGAGTCTCTAAACATGGTGTTCTCTATGGAATGCTCTGCTTTCACCTCTTCACCTAATTAATTAGAATTCTTCCTTCAGATATCAGCTCAGGTATCTTTTTCTCAGAAAAACCTTCCTGTTTATTTCAAGCACTCATAGCATCAGGTATCTCTCCTAGGGGGCTCTTCCATTCATTAGTGACATCATAGTTTTAACACGTTTTCCCCACCAGACTCAAACTCCCTGAAAGCAGGGACCATGTTTGGTTCACAACGTATCCCCAACCTTCTGCGCAATAAATATTAGTTGGACGACTGAGGAAAAGATCTGGCTCATGTGGATGAGTCTCAAATTTCTCAACAAGACTGTGCTCTGGAGAAGGAATCGGACGTTTCCTTCATCACAGTCTCTCTCGCAGGGGCATAGAGTAGGTCCTTATAAAAGACTGCAGAATCTGTGACACAAACAAGTCGGCCTCCTCAGCCAATCGGGGCACTGGTAGAGGCTGGGAGACAGGCCTTTCTCCCTGGGAAGGCCTGGCACAGGGCTGGATACATCAAACGCTTGTTGAAGAGAACCGCCAAGGGCCCCAGGCGGCCGCAAGGGCTGAGTCCTGCCGCCAGAGACCCCAAAGCTGTGCTCCTGCCCGGAAAGGGAACCCAGGCTACTAAATACCCGATCTGGGGACACGAAGCCCGTTTCCCACCCCTTACTATCAGCACATTCAGCTGAGAAAGGAAGGCTCAGACTGCACAACCAAGGCGTCGCCTCCAGATTCATGCGGCCAACCACCCCCTCTCTTCCTCACACTTACGCGGCGTCAGCTCCAGGTCTCCCAGCCGCAGCATCGTGCAAAAGCCAAACCCAGTCAGTCCGATTCCACCCATAAGACCCAGCGCGCCTAGGAGGGACGCCAGCTCCGTCCACCAATCCTGGAATCGCACTCTTGTGACGTTAGCAAGAGAAGACCAATAACAAGAGACTATCCAGAGGGCGGTGCAGAGGGAAATATTGAAAGTCGATTGGGCTTTCCAAGCCGGAAGTTAGGGAGGAAGAACTGAGTTGGAACCAATTGCGTGGCGCCTGAGAGTGTCGGCGCGGTCCGTGGAGGCGCTGAAGAGAGCGGTTACCGCCATGATAGAACAGCAGAAGCGTAAGGGCCCAGAGTTGCCACTGGTCCCAGTTAAGCGGCAGCGGCATGAGTTGCTGTTGGGAGCGGCGGGGTCCGGCCCGGGAGCAGGGCAGCAGCAGGCGACGCCGGGAGCTT
>CAUYSK010059149.1:0-63003 GCA_963575035.1 Avahi laniger | reverse complement strand
GGGACTACAGGCATGCGCCACCATGCCCAGCTAGTTTTTTCTATATATTTTTAGTTGTTCATTTAATTTCTTTCTAATTTTAGTAGAGACGGGGTCTCGCTCTTGCTCAGGCTGGTCTCGAACTCCTGAGCTCAAACAATCCACCCGCCTCGGCCTCCCAGAGAGCTAGGATTACAGGCGTGAGCCACTGCGCCCGGCCAGTTTTTATAAAATTTAATACCCAGAAATACATACAAATGTCATCCGACAAGAGCATAGTACAGTAGTCTTATTATCTCCCCGTTCTGTCTAGACCTTAATTAGGCACGAGTTTACATGAACTTAATTTGTAGCAGTCATATCATGTTCTAATCTTACTAAGCTTTTTATCGTACTAAACGTCTTTTGAGCTTTCAAAACAATATTCCACTAACAAAAATGAGAGTTGCTTAAGTAATACCTCAACGTTTCACTTACCCATCATCTGTGGTAATAGAGGCTTGTCCATGAGACCCACAGTCACTGCTGGGTCCTGACACTCGGGCCCATGCTACATACCACCATCCAGCTTGCAGGAGAACAGGCTCATCAAACATCATTGCATATTTTTCTCTGAGAAAAATTAGTGAGTCATAGATAATGCCTTTGTACTTTTCTGTTATATACATTTATTTTTTAAAAATTCCTTACAAACACAAACATGAAATTAATTGTATTAATTATAAGATTCTTGTGAAACAACATTAAAAGCCCCCTCTTTGAAAAAGTCTGGAGAAGAACACAAATAAGTTATTTGTGTTATGGTGATAGAATTATACTTCTTCCCCCTCTTCTTGAATTCTGTAACATGTTTAAATGTTGTAAAACTTTCAAATAAAAATAAGAAAATGTTTTAAATCAATGTAAAAAATATGTAAATTTTGTGGGAAACAAAAATAGGAAGTTCAGTTTTAAAGTTCATTTATTCAGTTAAAGGGGTTTGAGAGGCAGCATGTTAAGGAAACAGTTCTGGAGTCAGGAGGCCTGGGTTCAAGGTCCAGCTTTGTGACTTGCTAGCTGGTGACCTTGGGCAAGTTACTATACCCTTTCTGTATCTCAGTTTTGTCATCTGAAAACTGGGATGAAAATTAATGTCTAGCTCATAGAGTTGTTCCAAGGACTGAGTTAATTCGGATAAAGTGTTTGGAGCCTATCATACATTAACTACACAAAAAAAGCTTATTAATTTAGGGGGTGAGAAAAGACATGTATAAAGATGGCATCTGCTGAAGGATATGAGTGAGTTACAAAGTTCTAGGTAATAGAGTGGAAGAAATGTGTATCGGCTGTAGCTGGGATTGAAAAAAGAATAAAAGACGTTTCAGGAAGGGGGAAAATGTCATGAAGGGAAGCATAGAGACATGAAAGTACAAAAGAGGGTCAGGAAATGGCAAGGTGTCCTGTTTCGTTACTGCTTAAGACAGCTATGGAAGAGCATTAGGGAGAAAGTCAAAAAAGATGCTGTGATAGATTATGGAAGTCTTTTAATGCTCCTAATGCTTTAGGAGTCTGGGCTTTGTTAGTAGGCAACTGAAGAAAATCTAGATGATTCTCTGTAAATGAAACCATATTCCATATTTTTGACTCATAATCACATACTCAAAATGGTAAATGGCAATGGCATCTTAAGGCTTTGCTGAAAATTCATTAACTAATTAATTAACTTTCCTGAAATTTTCCTCAATGTTTATTTGTGTAAAAGATTAAAGATTATTGAAAAATATCTTGTGATACTGGCTAATGCTTAAAGTGAAGAAACAGTAAACATTTTCTTTAGATTTACTCTTTTGTTCTTAAAAGTATGTATCTGGTACAAGCAAAGTCAATATCTTACTACCACCCTTATTTCAGAAAATAGACATTTTCACTAGCAAAAGCCTACACACATTCCACAAGATTTTCTTAACACAGTTTCAGTAAAGATAGTCACCTCCCAAAGTGTGTTATTATCAAGCATATAATACTGGCGTGATGTTAGAGTACACAAGTGATCTGATTTATGGCCCAGTATGATTACTTGACACTAATTATTTATTACTTGTATTGCTACAGTTAATAATTTTATCAATCAATAACAGTAGCATACTTGGTGTTCTCTAAGAGATGCATAAAAATAAACTGTTCAAAATATGTGTACATTTCCCTTTTTATCTTAAATGCTGAAACATTCAAATTATCTTGTGAAATAAAATTATGAAGGATACTATTAGTTTTAATGCAGCATTGTTAAAAGCGATACTTAATATATAATTTAATTTCTCAAGAATCTGATATTTACAGCAGATCATTTAAAACTTCCTGAAGTTACATTTGTTCACTTATAATAAATCGTAAGTATGTAAGGATTACACTGAATAATGACCATATCATTTACCTAGCAGCACAGTCATAAGCCAACACATCAGTCTCAGCAAGAAGGTCTCCATCAGTTTCATGATCTCCTCCATCAGGACCTAACTCAAACAACTGGGAAAAGGAGAACATATTTTTTCCCATCATTCAGTTATGGAAATCTGCTGAATAATGTGTTTATACTTTTGTTCGTGTCCAATATATGCTGGACTATATTGAATGTACAAAATCAGAGTACCTGCTTTTTAAAACATTAAGTGAAATATACAAACATATACATTTAAATTAAGAAACATATTAATTCAATTTTTATGGTCTATATTAGTCTGTTTTCCTAATTTATGTATTTATCTATTTATATCAAATGTTCTAAATGGCTCTATACAAGAAGGTCTGTACCTGATATAAACATCTGAAGGAGGTGAGAGAACTCAACCAGAACATTTTACCTAAGAGAGTTCCTAAGTGAGATAGAATCTTGCTTTACCACTTAACTAGCTGTGAGATACTGGGATCCAGTTACCTCATTCATAAAAAGGGGTTGGATATTAACAGTTCCTACTTCATAGTACTTGTGAAATTAAATAATACTTGTAAAATACATAGAAAAATACCCAGCAAAATAAGGTAGAACATATTAGCTATATACAGAGAGAGGAAAAACAGAAGATAAAGATCCTTAAAAATAACAGCTCAAAGTAATAATAGTTCAAATAATAGCTCAAAGTAAAAAGGCTGAAAAAAGGACAGATGAAGAGCATGAAAAAACATGTTTTTTCCCTCTAGATAAGGAAAAAACAAGATGTCAAGTAGGAAAAGGTTATGAAATTAAGTGAAAATAAAGAATTATGAGGAAGAGGTCTTTTTAAAAAATAAACTAATACATGTTTTAAAAAACACTCCTTTCTCTATGGAGAATTATAGCAGGTTGATTCCAAGAGAGGCAGATAAAACATTAAAATGCATTAAAATTTACTGGACAGGTACTGTACTAGATGTCTAAATTTTTCAATTATATGCTGATGACTTGGAAATCTGTTTCCAGCCCAGATTTTATCTTATGTTCAATAGCCACTGGATCCCCTCAGGCCACTTGGTCTCACTAGTTCTAAACCGATTTATCTCTCCTTCTTCCTGCCTTCCCTCTTCTGATTAATGGCACTTTCATTCTCCTAGTAACTCAGATAAAAAAGTCCGAAATCACCCTTTTGTCGTATTTCTTTGCCATCACTATATCTACTCTATTGCTGGTACCAAAGCTTGTCAATTCAACCATATTCCCTATTGCTGGCTGGAATACTTTAATAATGACTAGTTTTATCTCTCTCTAATAACCCATATTCCACAAAGTTGAGAGTTTTTGCTTTTGTTTCATGACCCTTAGTACTCTTATAAAAATGAACATCTGATCAGAATACTTTCTTTATCTAGAATTATTTACTGGTTTCTCAACTCCTTCTCCTTAGCATGATATAAAGGTCCTTAATGATTTGCTCCAAACCTGGCTCCCCTGTTTATATTCAACAAACATATTTGAATATGCACTGTGTGCCAGGCACAGTTCTAGGAACTAGGATAAATAATACAAACAAAAAATGGAGGCTACTGGGAATAAGTTGGTAGTAGGGAATAGAATTTACAGTTTTAAATAGGCTCACTAGGGAGTGAAGACCTGAAGGTGATAAAGAAGTAAGCTATGCAGATGTTGAAGTGAAAGAGTTGTAGACAGAAGGAACAGCAAGTGCAAAGGTCTTGAGGCTTGACTATGCCCACGTTTGAGAAACAAAAGGCAGGCCAGCGTGGCTGGATTAGAGTGAAGATACTAGCATAATAAAAGGTCAGAGAGGCAATGACAGTCGGTTCTGATGGGTTTTTGTAGTCCTTGTAAGGCCTTTGGCTTTTATTCTAATATAGGAAAACACTACAGGATGCTGAAAAGTGTGACATACTCTGTTGTACACTTTAAGAGAATCACTCTGCTGCATTAAGAATAGACTGAATGGGGTGAGGACAGAAGCAGGATACTGACTGGGAGGCTACTTTAATAATCCAGGTGAGAATGGCTTTGGCATGGAACAATTGGCACCAGTGGCAGTTTTTAAAAGTGGTTAAATTCTGATTTATTTTCAATAACATCTGTTGCTGAAGTGGATGTGGAGCGTAAAAGAGAAAGAGAAGTCAAGGTTGACTCCAAGATTTACTGCCTGAGTAACTGGAAGAATAAAGTTAATTAACATCATTATGAGCCAGTTAACTGGGATGGAGAAGAACATGGAGATAGCAGGTTTTAGAGACATTCATCAGAAGTATGGTTTTGAACCTGTTACCTGCAAAATGCCTATTATACATTCAAGTGGAGACACTGAGTATATACAACTTTATAGATCAGAGGAGAGGTCTATAGGTATAGAAGTCATCAGAGAAAATACATTTAAAGCCATGAGGGTGGATCACTACGGGGTTGAGTGTACTTTAAACAGATGTCCAAAAATGAGTTCTGGACTCTCTGAATTCAGAGGTCAGGAAGATGGAGGAACAACAAGCAGACTAAGAACAGTCAGTTGGACAGAAGGAAAATGAAGTGTGGTATCCTGGGAGCCAAGCGAAGAAAGTATTTCAAAGGAGCTCAACTGGATTAAATTCAGCTGACTGGTTAAAGAAGATGAGAACTGAGACTTGACCACTAGATCTATCAATAAAAAAGTCACCAGTGTCCTTGACAAGAGAAATTTCAGTGGTTGGGGCAAAAACTTGATTGGAGTACGTTCAAGAAGGAATGGGAAGAGAGAGCATGGATACATGAAGTATATAAAGCCAAAAAAACGTACAGTGACCAGCTAGGTGGCTAGTCCAAGACAACTAGCTTTGCCTAGGGTAGTGATAGAAGAGTCACTTTTAGGGTGAGGAAGGAGATGAGGGGGGACCTATTAAGAAAAATGTCTAGGTTTCTGGCTTATGTAACATGCATATGGCGGGAAGTACTATTTATGAGAAAGGGATTACTGAAGACAGCCACGTCTTGGGGGAAGAGGATGAATTCAGTTGAGACATTAATATAATGACTGACAACTGACGGGCCCTTAAAACATTTATGTGGAAATGCATCCAAGAAGTCTGAGCTGGAGATATAAATTTGGACACCATGGAATACTGATGGCTGCTAAAACTTTGGGCTCAGAAGAGAATGCCCATGAAAAAATATAAAGTGAAGAAAGAGGACCGAGGGCTGGGTCCAGAGGAACTCCAACATTCAGTGGCCAGGTGGAAGAGTTTGAACCTACAGAGACAGAAGAAACAACTAGAGGTGTGAAAACAAAACAAAACAAAAAAACAAAGAGGCTAAAAAGAATGTATACCTTAGAGAGGTGAATGGATGAAAAGCTTGAAAAAGAAAAATAGGGCCAATATAAAATCAACATATGTAGAAGGCCTCTATAGTTCTATACCAAAACTCTTGAAGATAAGGTCTACTATGCTGTTCACTATTATTTTTTAAAAAAACAAAAAACAAAAAAACCTCTCAGTGCTGGGAAAAAACATATCCTCCTGATGAGCTTATTTATTAGAGACTGTCAACTAGAACTACGTAACACATTGAGTTTGCTTCCCTATCTTGAGGATGAATCAAGACATCCTACATAACCATTTCATTGCACTGAAACAAAGCCAAAGACTAAAACCACTGTCTTTCTTATTATCAACATAAATGTGCTACAGGTCTTAGTCATTATTCTATCCCCACATGCCATATAACTATAGGAGCTTTCAATTTTTGCTTTATTCATTTTTATATTATCTGTATTTTTTAGCATACACATTCTAATTATAACCAGAAATAAGGAAGTATTTCTTAAAATTTGTCAGTTCTCATTGGGCTTCCATGGGTGGTTTCCTCAGAAACCATCGTAAGGGAGTTTTAACATATTAATATCATTTTTAGATATCATTGAAAGAACTAAGAAAATATCTCCTGAACAGACTACATTTAACTTAGAATTTTTTGTGGAGCCTGCTATTGAAATTTAGGCATAAAGTATAGTTTTCTCTTTTACTTTAAAAGCAAAATCAGATAATTTGAGAAGTAGAACATTCAAGCTATTGGTGAATTTTCAAAGAATGAGGATCTACTTTGCTTGGGATAATTGCTGGCCCTTTGGAGACGAACGGATGTGGTAAACATATGACAACTGTTTTTAGTTCACCTTCGAGATGGACTCCATCCCCTAACACCATTTCTCACTTCATTCTTGGTTCCCAACCTGGGGTAATGATGATGGGCAATTTATATAGTATTTGGCACTAAAAATGCTAAAGACTTTTTAGCTATATCAAAATGTCCCTAAATAGTTGTGCCTCCTGTCATTAAAATGATTAAAGAAAGTAACCACATAATAAGGGGTTGGTGTTTCTAGACCACTAGGAAGTTCGGCAGCGCAAAGGACTGAGATACAGCCTTTTTTTAGTTTTAAATTCTTGAAAAATTATTTTCTTTTTATTTCCTCCATTCTCATTGACTTTTGATTTTTTGAGTAACTGATTTAGTATTACTATATTAGATTTTAGCAACATTTTCTCTATCTCTTTTTAAAAGGAAGCATTAACAATAACAAAAATAAATCAAGTTAAATAGGAAAAAAAGCAGCAGCAAATAATAAAATAATAAACTACGTCTTCAAATAAAAAAGGGCAACAGTGTCAATGAAATTTACCTTAATTTTAGCAGTATATTCTCCTCTACCTCCAAACAGACCAAGACCACCAAGTAAAATATCAGTGTCGGCACTAAAACGTATAGCTTCTACTGAATGGGCAGAGTAACCCCAGCCCCCTCCATGACCTAAAAGATATAAGTAATAGTCTATGTTTAAAAATATCCATGTATATATTTCAGTTATAAGATAATATTTCCTAAACTCAAGTATACATACTTTCAAACCTGTTTACTATACTATAATCTTCTTTGGAATAAACCTTCATTACTGCTTGAGTTTCCTCCTCTGTACTTGCAACACCCATTTTTAAGTCCTGCATAGTTGCCAAGGTATCAAGACAACCTGAAACAACAAACAAACAAAATTCAACTCCTTGAAATTAAAACTTCCTATAGCACTAATGATATTAGATACTATATGGGATAAATTAAAGTAAGTAAAATAAACTCTGAATGTGCTCAATAAATTTATTCGAAGCTTTAAGTATCTTTTCATGGAAGAGTACTTACAACCAGTAAAGGTCTCCTTTGCCTGGGTAATTATTATATTTAAACATATGCTTTATAACAATGTTTTGCACAAAAGTGAATCTCTGAAAAGTTGGAATCACGTAACCTTTGAGTCCTTGCAATGTTCATCCTTTTATGAAACTCTCCAAATTACTTAATTTGGTTCTTTAAGTATTATTTGAGGAAGACACATTAGTTTGAAATAACCATAATCAATGCTCATTTTGGATGTTTACAATGGTTATCAAATAAAATTTGAGAAAAAAGAAACAAGGAATTTTATTTACGATCTAGTAATTACACTTAGGAATACAATTTCACATTTGCAAATGTTAGAGAAACATATATAAATTTTTTTAATGATCATTTATAAAAGCAATAAAATAGTTACGTGGATTGATATAAAATTTCCAGCAACAGAATAAATACATTGCAAAAGTGCTATCTTAAAGTAATTAAATATGAATAAAGTCAATGTGCTGTGGAAAACTGTGTTATATAAGAAGAAACAGAAGTAGTATATAAAATTCATATAATATTTTATCGAATGTATTTAAAAATAATATGTATAAATTAAATATTATGATTATACATTTGAATATTTGATCTATATCTCTAAAAGTTTATTTATTCAAGTTAAGCGAAACCATTATTTTTAAGAGTCTACTACTGGGGAAATTATATTCAAGACTGCTTTAGGCTGGGCGCGGTGGCTCACGCCTGTAATCCTAGCACTCTGCGAGGCCGAGGCAGGCGGATCGTTCTGAGCTCAGGAGCTCGAGACCAGCCTGAGCAAGAGCGAGACCCCGTCTCTATCAAAAATAGAAAGAAATTAATCGGACAACTAAAAATATATAGAAAAAATTAGCCGGGCATGGTGGCGCGTGCCTGTAGTCCCAGCTACTCGAAAGGCTGAGGCAGGAGGATTGCTTGAGCCCAGGAGTTTGAGGTTGCTGTGAGCTAGGCTGACGCAATGGCACTCACTCTAGCTTGGGCAAAAAAGTGAGACTCTATCTCAAAAAATAAAAAAAGACTGCTTTATATTTTGGCATACATAAATCTTTCATGGTGTTGGGTACAGGTCTTATGTATTGTTTCCTGTAGGATAAGCTTCTTAGAGGATTTAACTTATTTTGCACCTTGCATATTATTATCAACATTGTTTAACAAACATGACAGAATGACATACAAATTTAAATACTCTAAAAAAAAACCTCAACCCTCAGCATAGTACACATTAATATAAATTAACTGTACAACAAAAAGCAACCCTACCTAGAATGTGCAAAGCTGCATGAGATCTTGTGGTGAGAGCCCTCGATCCTGTTGGCAGGGCAAGTTCAGGACTTAGAATGCTACATCTGGACTGCATATCTGCTGCAGAGGGAAGTCTGGCATCAGCAACCACTGCATTGTAACACCACAGTTCTCTAGTATTTGGTCGAAACCTTTCAAGAAAAAGAATAATTATAGCATCTCAACATGTATTTTTGTTTAAAAAAAGTCCTAAAATATAATTGATGATACAAAGAGAGTAAATATAGTCAGTTTAAAAGAATAAGATGTATGTCATTATTTTTCATATCTAAGTAAACATATTAATAGTTTATATCACAAGTGAAATAATTTGAAAATAGTAAAATAGATTATAATACTTCATTAATAATATAGCAACTAACTATACACTTAAAAATTTGATGTGTACACATAGATATGAAACTTTTATACAACAAAAACCCCATTAAAAAGTTTAAGGACAAAGGACAAGTTGAAAGAAAATATGTAAAGCATACATATAAAACAAAACTACAATATTCATGATGTCCAGAGGTAGAGACAATCAATCTAACAGCAAAAAATGGTCAAAAGACACAAGATGCTATTCTCAGAAAGGAAACACAAATAGAATGGATGTGGATGTTCAACCTTATTAATGAACAGGAAAGCACCAAGAAAAGCTATAGAGAATCCACAATGTCCTCCTGTCCTTATTCCATTTCTCTAATCTCTTTCATAATCAAATCCTCAGAAAGCTGTCTCCACTTCCTAACCTCTGTTGGGGTTTAGAGGGCGGGGGAGATGGGTAGCTGCTGTTTAATGAATATAGAGTTGTGGTTTTACAAGAACATTCTGGAAATCTACTGTACAACAACATAAATATACCTAACACTACTGATTGTACACTTGAACGTGATTAAGATGGTAACTTCCATATTTTATTTTTTAATTGCAATTAAAAATTCTTAAAATTATTTTTAAAAAGCACTTAAGATAGTACTTAGCACAAATAAATTTTATGCCAGTAGCTTCTACAATTAGTAGTATTAATATTACTGCATTATTGTTTTCGAGAAGTCCTATTAATCTAATTGTTGTTTCTTTGCAAGTGATCATTCTTTTTTCTCCGGTTGCTTTAAGATTTTCTCTTGGTCTTTAGTGTTCTACAGTTTCACTACACTGTCTCTTGACTGTAGATAATGTAAATATTTTAATACATAGTTTCTATTATCTGTGGATTCGAATTTTTTTTAATTTTGGAAAATTCTTAGGCATTATCTTTTCAAATATTGCTTGTCCTCTATTATCTCTAATTTCTCTTTTTCTAATGCTTAATCTATAATATTTCCTTCTTGAATGTCTATTAGATTTTCTTAAATTCTTCAAATCTCCTATCTTTCGTATTTTTTATATTTTTATGTCTCTGTTAATATTCCTGATGTGTCTTCTGGTTTATTAATTCTTTCATCTGTTCAAATCTCCTATCCATTCGTTTAAAAAATAATTCTTCCTTTATACAAGTCTGCTTCATTGTTTTTCAAATACATCTAATCATTTTAAGTCTCATTTTCAGTCTTTTGTTTGCCCATTTTTGTGATTTCTTTCATTTTTAAACAGTTCATACATAATTTATATTCTGTTTCTGACAATTCCAACATATGAAATTGATCTTGCTATTGAATTACACTAACAGTGATGTTCCTTACATGTTAAGCAATCTTATACTTCAAACTCCTGTTTGATTAAATCTTACATCTTTAAAAACCTGTGAGCCTAAATGGAGGGGCTTTCTCTAACAATGATTAACTCTTGCCTTTTGCTAGAGACAAACAGGATTACTTATTTGGTCCCACTTTACCATCATTTCAGAGCCAGAAGCTTAATCTGAGAGTTTCAGGATCAGTTTCTATTTTCCTCACCTTGCAGCTGGCACAATGCTTGTTTTCCAAATTGCAGGGCTGATAACAGCATCAGTCCTCAGCGCAATCCAGTGTTTCAATATGCTGACTGTTGTCTGCTCAAGGGTCACCTCATGGAGATGTGATTTCTATTTTTATGCTGGTTTTCTTTTCTTGAGGTAGAGGGGAGGTTTAAGGGGCAGTGACGGTAAAAGCAGTGATTTCTTGGCTGAGTGCCAAGCACTGAATACAATATAAAGTTTGCTTTTTAAGTATAGGGTCTTTCCAAGTATCTAGTTAATCAAATTGCCAAAAGTGGAAATCTCCATTCGCTCTTCAAATCACATCCACCTAGTTTGCACGTAACACTTCAACGAAATTATTCTTCTCAAAGTTGGAAATAACTTCTAAGTAGCCGAATCCAATGGAATTTTTTGTTATTAGTTTAGCTGCCCCCTCAGCAGTCTCAACGCCACTGAACAATCCTCTTCTTGACTCACTCCCGCTCCCCCTTCCATAATAGCATGCCCTCCTGGCTTTCCCTTGAAGTTCACAGGCTGCTCCTTCTCTGTCTCCTAACTAGTTCCTCCTCCCTACTGGACTTCTATTACAAATTTTGAAAGTTCTCAGGGCTTGGTCTAGGACTCTGTTATCAACCTACATTCTCTGCTTAGGTGATTGCATTCAATATCATGGCTTTAGGCACCATCTATAAATGAAAAACTCTCAAATTTATATAACCAATCTAGATGAATTCTTTGAGCCTGACATCCGTCTAATTGCTTACTGAATATTTTCACTTAGATCCCAAACTTACCATGTCAGAAATAGAAGTCTTGACAAAAATTTCTCTCTCTGCCTTTCTTGGCTCAGTTAATGTCACCAAAGCCTACTCAAATACCAACCTCAGAACCTTAGGAATCATCCCTGACTACTTTCTTTCTTTATCCTCCCAATACAAGCAAGTCCTGTTGGTTCTACTCCAAAATATAGATGGCCAACTACTTCTCTCCATCTTCCCCACTACAAACCTAGTTCAAGCCATCATCTTTCCCTTACACTACTGCATTACCTTCTACTTTGTCTCCTTCCAATCCATTCTCCACACCAAGTATAATCTCTTCATGTCACTTCTCAACTCAAATTCCTACAATGACTTCCTATTTTAAAGAAAGTTCAAATTCCTTAATTTAGCCTACAAAGTCCTACATGTCCTGGCCCTGCCTACCCCTCTGATTTTATTTCATGCCCCTCACTATGCTTTGGCCACAGTGGCTTTCTTCAAATTCCTAAAATATTGCCAAGCTCTTGCTTGCATCAGAGCATTTGGGCTTACTAAAGTTTTATTGCCCAGAAAACTTTTTCTGACTCTTCAAATGCCTGGTTCTTTCTTATACTTCAAGATCTTAATTTACATTTTCTCCACTGTGTGGAAGAGAGGTCTGTTGTTCTTCTCAATCACAGCATCCTCATTTTCCTTAATGCTGCTGAGGAAGATTTATAACGTATATTATTTATTCACCTTCATATAGTCTCTACCCACTAAAAAAATTATTTCCATAAGAACACAGGCATTGTCTTATTCGTTTTATGTCATTCTTTACTTACCATATAGTATACACTAACACTGTAAATATTTATTGAATAATATATTTATGAATATTTATTGAATAATAAAATTGAAATATGAAAAAATAAAAAAACAATAGTACTATTTGTATATGCTAATAGTATTGGGAAATATGAATTCTCAAATACAGTTAGTGAGTAAGTACTGAAGGACAGTTAGCAGGATACATCCGTATTCTATGAGCCTATCTTTTAACTCAGCAATTCCACATCTTAAAAGCTACCATGTAGAAATACTCTCACATGTGTACAAAACTCTGTGTGTGGACATCCATGTGTGTTCACTGTAGCATTACAGTAATATCATAATATTAAAAAACAATCTAAAATGGTCATTCATGAGCAGTTTAGTTTATTTCATATATCCAAACTGTAGAATTCCATGTAGTTTTAATAATGAAGCAATTCTTTACTGAGTAGGAAATTCAGTACTGAGTAGGAAAGATCCCCAAATTATTGTTGAGAAAAACCTAACTTTTAGAATAAAGACATTTTTATTTATATAAAAAGCAAAATACATGCATTTTAAAAGGTGTCAAACAATATAAACCAAACTTAATACTTGTGATCCACAGAAAAGGTTAGTGGGATTTGGCATGGGGTAAGAAAAAGACCTGAAGAATGACCAGGCTTTCCCCTGTATACATTTTTGCTTTGCTTTTAAAAAAAATAACAGAAATTCATGTATTGTTTGTATAAATTTTTAAGTGGGAAATAAAATCACTATGCTTAACATTTATCTTCTCTTTATAGATAGTAAATTTCTAATTATTCAGGAGAAGTTAGCTTCTAAAGAATACAAAAGGAAGATGATGTAGGAAAAGGAAAGTCAAAGTTAGCTAATACTGGATCCACAGTGCCTGTGATAGCTGTAAAATGTGCAAGTAACCTACTGAAAACATAACGGAAAGAAACTCTTAGCCTGATTTAAAGAAAAATACCTCCAGCTGTTTTACTGAAACATCTTTTAATCTCTGTTTTGAAACAATGGAGAAAATGGTCAAGGTGCCAAAAACCAAGGGTGTTTAAGACCATCTCAAATGGGTGGTCCCACTGCCACCACCATAGGTGGAAAAGGTAAGATTGCTTTAGTGGACATCATACTTCAGAGTTTAAGACCCTAGGGAAATGGCTCTAGTTCAACTAAGTCTGTACTGTTAGAACTTAGTTACACTTTTATTGCTAACTTAATGAACACAACCAGGAATAAATTCCATACAGCCAATTTTTATTTTTGTTTTGTTAATGCATATTTACTTCACTTAAAAATAAAACATATAGGAACTACCAAAAAACAACAATTTACACCTAAGTCCAAACCAGGGCTTGCTCTTTGGTAACTAAGTTTCTTATACATTGACTTGCAAACAGCAAATAATCGCAAACAATTCTATCTTTACACCTACTCTCTTCTCTATCCTCCCCTTTCTATCTACCAACACGACTCTAACCTTGGTGCTTAGTACCTCATGTCTTCATAAGAATGACCACAAAAGATCACTCACATGAGTCTCTTGTTATTTAATTTACCCTGTACAATGCTGCCGAGGAGATCTAAAAGCACTAGTCAATCCAATTTTGGCCTCTAGGTCTCCTCACAAAATGCCCAAATAAAAGTAAGCTGGTCAGCAGGTTGGGAAGCACTGCAATTTCTTCGCTCCGAACGCAGGCCTCATTATCAACCTCTGTTTTGGAACAGGGGAGACAACGATCAAGGAGCTGGCAAGGCATTCGAGATCATCTGTCTGTCAGACTTGGCTGGCTGATGGCTGATGGAAATGCAAGACTTGGCTGGGCATTAGAAAGAAACCAGGGAAAAGGTCTCCTCCCTCTCCTCACTCATGACACTTCAATCTTTCAACTTACCAGAATTCCTGCCTACTGAGGTTGGACACAAGAGGAAAGAAAAAAGTGCCCAGCCTTGGGATCAGCCACTCTGGTAATGGCGGGGTACACCTCCTATTAGTATCCAAAGCTAGAAACACTGAGAAGGATAACTTTTTTCTTTATTCATTTGTACATAAACCACCAGAATACATTTTAAACAAATACAATATAATTTTCTCTTTTCAGTTTCTTGTGTTCCTTTATTTGTCTCTACATTTTTATAATTTCCAGAGTTTAAATTAGCCCTACACATTTTTCTACCAATATGGGTATTTTGTTATGGACTTTCCTAAAGAGCAGGCTTAATTACCTTCTTTATTCTGCACTGTCTTTGGCATTATTTCTTCTAAACAGTTGGTAATAATTAGATATTTATGGGAACAAGAAATAGAATGAATTCTATACAGGATTGAATGAATTCTAAACAGGATTGCTGATAAACTAAAATAATTAACAATAGAACTCTAACAATTATAACGATAGTAGCAAACATTCTATAGTACTTATTATGTGACTCTATTATTATTATCCACATTTTACAAGTGAGAAAACTGAGGCACACAGAGTCAAAGTAACTTCTTCAAGGTGACTGAGAAAGAAAATAGTGGAGCTAGGATTAAGCCATACTAGGAAGTATGGCTTGAAATGCATACTCTTAACCACTATGCTATACTGTAAAGGCCCCTGTAAATCACTACAATAGAAAGTTACTAGTTAAACAGGAGGGTTCTCAGGTGTGAAAAGTCTGCTTGTACATGAATTTTATATTACCACAAGAGTATAATTTGATAAAACTTATTTACTACTCTATTTTACAAATGGAGATGCTTACCTCCAAATTACATCATACACAGGATCAAGACACACACCAAATCCTTGCAGATCCTCTTGTTCTGAGTCATTAAAGGTTTTACAACTCCCATCCACTTTGTTTATCAGAAGACATTTAAATGGAGGAGGTTCTGACATAGAAGCAGGTACCAAGCCTTGGGGGGGAAAAATACTTATGTGTAATTTTAGTATGCATTACCCTTTTATATTCCCCCCAACCCATAAAGTATTATTATCTCCATTTCCCAGATAAAGAAGCTGAGACATAAAGATGTTAAGTAACTAAAAAATCTTTAAGTGGAGAATTAGGACTAAAACCTCAGGGTATCTAAATCCATGACACATGCTCCTAATCTCTATGCTATACCACTCTATATAATAATTATTCATGGTAACATGGACATGAAGTATGGATTGATAACTTGGTCTTAATGAAACTTCACAGTCTGATTTATTTAATCTTTCATAAAGATTAATTTCTATCATTTATTTAACAATAAACAATAGAGAAAATCCTCACTCCAAAATAGGTTTTATCCTACTACAATTTAGCTCATATTTCCACCACTGTCTAGCTTAATAAATACTCTGGTTTCTAGATCTCTCAATTATTCCATTCTTCCAGCACACACACACATATAAACACAGACAGGGGGCTTCATTTAAATTTCTTCCAACAGAAGAAAACAAAAAGCTACGAGACTGTATCTCATTATAGGGAAAGATGAATCATTTACTATCAATCGATAATCAATAATTTGTTTATTTTTGGTATTACCTATTATGTGTTTACTGGCAAAAATTTCTGATGTAGCAAGTACATGAGAATTAATAAGTGCTTCATCAATTCGTAAGAAAGTCTGGTCCCCACTTGCACCTATCCAAGTAGCTTTTCTTCCATATTTTGATCCAATGTTAGGCATGGGAGCTGGCTTTGCATTCCAATATGGCACATCCAAAATTGGTCTGCCCAGCTGTCCTTTCTAAAAGATTAAATAAATCATATTAACAATATTGCTGTATAAACAATCTATGTTTATAAACTTAAGGAGACAGGTGATAAAAACAGCTCTATGAGATCTTATTCTTCCTTGACTGTTTTTTTTTTAAATAAATAAAATACGTGTGAAACTTGGAACAAATATTTATAAAGTAATAATTTCTATTATTCTTGGGAAATCTCTCCCCAATAAAGCACAAAATGCATTATTTTTTTAAAAAGTTGAAATATTTTCTACACAAGAAATCTCCCTGAAATATTACTTTGTCTTCCTCTACATTTAAAAGCATGATAAATATACAATATATTAAAAAATTAGTATTACATATTCTTTTAAAACATCACTTTGATATTATAAGTTGACAGTACAAAAGATCACTATTGAACTCAAACGATCTGAAAATATTTGGGTGCAAGACCAAAATAATAAACACCAAAACTGTAAATACAATTAGCAAATAAATAACATAGTTTTCACAGAACATGTTAGTGATTTGATTTATGTTTTAAAAGAAATGGCACAATCAATGATAAGGTAATGTCTTAAGTAAATAATGGTTAATCACTTAAAAGGTAAGGCTGTCTGCCTGGCATGGTGGCTAATGCCTGTAATCCCAGTACCTTGGGAGGCTGAGGAAAAGAGGATCACCTGAGGCTAGGAGTTTGAGATCAGTCTAGACAAAACAGCAAGATCCCAGTCTCTACAACAAAAAAAAAATGAAAAAGAAAAAGGAAAAAAAGTATGGCTGTCTATAGGTACCTGGTTAGGTAAGAGTTTAATTTAAAAAAAAATAGGAAGTTTCTCACTACTAAGCCAGTAGCTGAAAAAGAATAAAAGAATGTTAATGTTGAATTGGTAGATATTCATCCACTCTAGGCTCAGGAGCTTTCTCCCCCCACTGCATTCTGGAACAAGAGAGCCTGGGGCACTGCAAACACTCTGGTCAAGTTCTCATCCGACTACCACATTTCTGCTGAATTCTTTACTCTTTGAACATTACAACAAGAAAACAGCTACCGACTGATTGTAGAAGCAATTGAGCTTCAATACTTGGGCACAACCAGGGAAAGAAAAAGTGGCAAGCACTTGATCAGAGAACTAACTAAAACATTAAGTGTTTATTCTCACCCTCTTTCAATGCCTATCCTTATTTTTTGACAGAAAAAAAAAAGAGCATACAAATGTGAACAGTAAGCAAAGTACATCATATTCAGGACTATATTCTGCTTTTGGAGAAAACAGAAATTAGTTATATTTTTCATGACTATTGAAATATATATGCATTCCGTTACCACCAAGCAACTAATGTGAAGAAAAGCACACCTCTAACAATATGATAGATAGATCCAAAAATGTGACAGATACCTCAACAGTCCCACAGGACTCATAATGTGGTCACAAATAAGCCACACACTCAAATTCATAAACATTCACAACCAGAACTTATTGTCTGACTTCAAATGTTGGCACTCACAATCCCCTCAAAAGACACAAAACCAACACGAAAATAAATCTACACATGACTCAAACCTTCAGCAGTACTAACAGACAGCAGATATCATGATCCTTAAATTTCCTGTAACCAGAAGAAACTAAATTCCAAAAGTTCTCTCCACCTACCTGCCACTGTAAACCTGAGGGTGTGGAGTGTATGAAAGGGGAGACTCTTAAGAAGGAGAACAGAGAATTAGTTTTGCAGGACATGGAAACAACCCAAGTGCCCATCAATACATTAGTGGATTAATAAAATACGGTATATGTATACCATGCAGTTCTACTCAGCCACAAAAGACAATGGTGATCTAGCATCTCTTGTATTATCCTGGATAGAGCTGGAGCCCATTCTACTAAGTGAAGTATCACAAGAATGGAAAAACAAGAACCACATGTACTCACCATCAAATTGGTATTAACTGAATAACACTCATGTGCACATATAGTAGTAACATTCATCGGGTGTCGGGAGGAGGGGATGGGTATATTCACACCTGATGTGTGCTGTGCGCACCATCTGGGGAACGGACACGATTGAAGCTCTGAGTCAGGTGGGGCAAAGGCAACATATGTAACCTGAACATTCATACCCCCGTAATATGCTGAAATAAAAAAATCAAAAAAAAAAAAAAAAGAAGAACAGAGGAGTGTGGAAGACTTAGAAAAACCAAAGGCAAAAGCATCCCTCAAAAGAGAAAGTCCAACATCTAATGCGGAAATACTAAATATGGTTCAGGACTTGAAGGTTCACAGCACCGACTACAGGAAAGGGGCTTGAAAGTAAGCAGGACCGTTTCTCACCCATCAGACTGGCACAAATGAAAAGGTATGACAGCACATTGTGTTGGCAATTCTGTGGAGAAACAAGCAGTCTTGTACACTGTCGGTGTGAATGCAAAATACAGGGGAATTGTTAAAATCTCACAAAACTACACAGGCATTATACTTTAACCCAGCAATCTTACTTCTAGGAATTTATCTCAAAGATATACTTTTACCAATATTCATTTACTATCATTGCTAAATACTGGAAAGCATTTAAACATCTAAGCATAAGAAATTGCATGAATAAACTACAGTATATACACATAATGAAGTATTAGGCAGAGGTAAAAAAAAAAAAAAGAAGGGCTCTATGGACTAATATGGACTGATTTCTAGGAAATAAAGTGAAAAGAGCAAAGTGTAAAAGAGCATATATAGAATATTACCTTTTGAAAAACAAAGAAGGGGAAATAACTATGTGTATGGTGTGTGTGTGTGTGTGTGTGTGTGTGTGTGTGTGTGTGTGTGTGTATGTGTGTATACAGTCATGTGTCACTTAACAATGGAGACACATTCTGAGAAAAGCATTGTTAGGCAATTCCATCATAGTGTAACATCAGAAGGTACTTAAAGAAACCTAGATGGGATAGCTTACTATACCTAGGCTATACAGTATGGCCTATTGCGCCTAGGCTACAAACCTGTACAGCATGTTACTGTACTGAATATTGCAGGCAAGTGTAACACAATAGTAAGTATTTGTGCATCTAAACACATATAAACATAGAAAAGGTACAGTAAAAATACTTATCATAATCTTACAAGATCACTGTCATATATGCAGTCTGTCACTAAAACTTTGTTATGTGGCACATGACTGTACATGTATACATACACAAACACATATATATAAAATCGTGTGTGTGTGCTTATTTATTCATTTTTACAAGAAGAAACACAAGAAGGATAAACTAGAAAACAAAGATACCCATTACCTAAAAGTGTGGAGTGAAAGGGGTAGGGAGGCAGGGATGCCAAGGAAACGGGAGGAAGTGCCACCTGTCTGAGTATACAATTTTTGTATAACTTAACTTTTGGAAACAAGTTAATCTTTCATACATTCAAAAAATAAAATAAAATTTAATCAAAAGGTATGTGGAGGGAACTCTTAAACTACTAAACTAAAAACAAACTGAAACAAGTGAACCCAACACTGTTCCAAAGGAATCACATAATCCCACTGAAACGGGGTGAGAGAAAGAATCCAGGTCACTTATGTACACAATGCTCGACTAAATACCTCAGCCTTCGGGTAAGGAGGGGAGCAGGAGCAAGAGTGACAAAGAAATCTAGGACTCCTTTTAGTGAGTTTTGTTTTTTTGAACTGGTATGGGCAGAGCAAATTTAAAACTATTTTAGACATATTTTAGGAATGGGTGAGAAATAAATGTATTGGTATTGTTGGGACCAAGGATTCTTGGTGTGGAAGAAGGGATATATATGGAGCAGGACAAGGTAAGAAAGAACCCTATGGGAATGGACTGAAATTGGAGGTAACAGTGGGGGCTTATGATTTCTAAAATACATATATGCATGTGTTTATACACATATATGTATACGGGGCATGCAAAGACATCCCATAGAAATGAACACATCTAGGGTCCCACTGGTATCTAATACTATTCCCCACTAAAAAGAAACAGGGTTCTTGAAGAAATGGCTGATTCTAGGACTGACACAGCGCCTGAACAAGATAAACCTTGAACAACTCATTATGCCAGGAAGAAAGTAAGTGTTCAAAAAAAATGAAGGGCATGTCACAAGAACATAGGAACCAGCTTGAATGGACTCCTAATGCCCAAATCTGAGATAATCTAAGCATTCAAATAATTAAAGACAATAATGAAGAAAATATAAATATCTGAATCTATCCTAATAATAAGTAGACAGACAAGAAAGGAGGGCTCTTGCTCCCAGGAAATTGCAAAATGCCTACTGGTAACTGTGGAGATGGTGCTGGAGTTGGAAAATCATTCTGCAAACATTATAGTAAAAATTGGCTCAGGCATAAATGACTAATGGATGCTAAATCTAGAGGAAAATTTTGATGAGAAACAGGTTATCTTTAAAGTATCAACCCACAGCTTGCTTATTAGTTGCAAAGAAGAAAACAGCAGAAGAATCAGACAACATTTGATCTGGTGATGAAAATTTACATCACCAATGAGTAACAGATGGACATTCTGTGCTGCCAGATGTGATATGCTGAGACGAAACACAACATCACTTACAGAGTATTTTGGCCTGGATGAACATCTAAATCTGAATCTAAACATGAGGATACATCAGAGAATGAAGATGAGGAATGTTTAACTAAAAGAAGAGTACCATTTTCTTCAAAACTGTCTATGTCATAATAGACAATAAAAAGCTGTGGAAATGTGAGAAATTAAAGGAGACTAAAGGGACATTACAAGCAAATGTAATGCCTGATCCTAGATTGGAGGAAAATAATGCCAAAAAGGAATGTATGCAAATTATTCCCTTGAAGAATTCGGGGGAAAAATGTTTTATATACACACACGCATGTGTGCACAAACACATGTGTGAAAGGATTCGGGAAAAAAAATGTCTTACATATACACACACACACAGATGCATACACACACAATGTGTGTAAGAGACAGCATGTATGTGTGCAAATAATAAAGCAAATACTAGCTAAAAAGGTTAACAATAGGCGAATCTGAGTACCTGGGCATTCTATGTACTATTCTTTTTTTTTTAACTTTGCTGTAAGTCTAAAATCATTTCCAAATAAAAGAAAGACTGTTTTAAAGTTCACGTTTATATTTTTTAAAAATTAAGAGTTGTTAATTACATCCAAGAGACTTAGGTTCTAGAGTTTTGAATCATTACCCATGTCAGAGATGGTACAAATTTATTATTTCAGTCTCACAAAGATTTTCCTTGATATCTACTATGTCCAAACTATACAAATTCTTAGAGCATTTTCACTCTTTTCAAGCTTTGGCAGGGGGTGGGAGGTTAGCAAATACACAAACACAGGCAAACAGACGTAGAGAACAGGAAAGGAAAAAGAAAAGTACAATTTTAAATAAATCTAATAATAAAAAAATCAGGCTTTTAAAAAGTTCTAAAATAGAGTTCTATATCTTTAAAAAAATGAATCTTTACAAGATAGATGAAAATTAACCTTTCAAATAACAGAATTAGCTCTACTGAATGGTTAAAGGGCTTTGATCTGGAATAAACATGTCCAATTCTAACACAGCTGTTAAATTCAAAAAATTCTAACACTGAGCTAGAGAATAAAATTATTTCAAAGAATATCATTTAGGTTTTTTGTGTATTGGGGGTGGAGGCAGGAAATATGCAATGATTATAACACAAGAATTCACAGGAACCAGAAAAAAATACCTAATGTAGACAAATTATAAGGCAATGGTATAATGCAATATTTTTAATGTTTAAAAAATTCCTTACAGAAAAACTTCCAAATGTGAAGACCTGTCCATCCATTAAAAGTACTGCCGTGTGGTTGCTGCCTGCAGTGACTTGTGTGCTAGGGCCTGGCAATGCTTGAACAAGAGTGGGACATCCCCTGGGTTAAAAAAAAAAAAAAAAAAAAATTAAGTCAATTTCTTACAAGACTCAACTGAAAAAAAAAACAATATATAAACAATGTAATAAGGATAAGGAGTAGAAAAGATAAAAGACACAAATAAGAATATTCAGTAAATACTTATTTAGGTGCTTGGTAAACAAAGATGAAAAAGACATAGTCGCTGACTTTAAGGAGATCATTGAATAGATTTTCTAAATTTAATATGCAAATCATGAACACATAAGTTTTAATTTTTCTGAATGACTGGTGTTATCTTTATTAAAAAAAATCTGTTACCTTGTATACTGAATGGCATGTTCAAAATCTCTAAGTATTTGTTGGATGAAATAAAAATCATGCAATGCCCCAATAAGAATTCAATGCAGGAACCAGATGAAATAACTAATTTTATGGCCCTCTTTTTTAACTTTTATCACTCAGCTATAATTTTTGACCTTAAAATCATACTCAATGAGTCAGAATATAGTATCATGAGAGGCATTACAGCAGTGGCTATGATATCAGCCTCTAGAGCCAGGCTGTCTGAGTGTAAATCCTGGTTCCCCCACTTAATAGCAATGTGACCATGACTTTGAACAAGTTTTTCATCCTTTTTGTATTTCTGTTTTCTCTTCTATAACATGGAATGTAACAACAAGCAGTATCTACCTCCTAGGGTTCCTGTGAACAATAAAGAAGTTTGTGTGCTTGGATCAGTGCTTGGATCAGTGTCTAGCACACCATTAACAATAAATGGTGATTATTATGATAAATGACATCCTACTATCCTTTCCTTTTATTAAATATTTTTAGTAACAATTATCTGTAATTAGAATAATAACCATTATAGAATTAGTTCACATATAATAAGAGAGATTTTTTGAGATAATATAATAATACTTTACATTTTTTAGAAAATTACATAAAATATATTTTTAATGATTACTGAGACTGCAATGAAAAATGAATTGGAAAGGGGCAAGATTAGCAGCTGAAAACCTAGTTAAGAAAATTTCACAATAGTTTGGGTAAGTTATGATGAAGGCCTGAAGTAGGAGCAGTGCGAAGTGAAAGGGATGGTGAATTTGGCAGCTACATAAGGAACAGAACTGATTAGACTTGGAAGATAATCAATATGGGGCAAAGAAGATTTTTTGCTTAATCAACAATGTCGATGGTAGTAATATTCATTTAAGCTGTAAGAATAAATGAGATCTAGGGAGACTATTCAAGAGAGAAAAGGGAAGATCCTAGTTTTCCTTAAGAGTCTCTTCTAACGCTTTAGGTATGGACAGGTGAAGAAGAGCTCACAGACATCTAGGACACACCAGAGAGGAAGAAAGAACGCTGGGAAATTGTGGTGTGAGAAAGTCATTGAAAGAGAAGATTTCAAGAGTGGGAAATAAGGTACATGCCAAATGCTCCAGGGAGACACACAAGTAACCACTTGATTGAGCAGAAGAAAGTCTCTTTGGTACAAGTTATCTCCATACTGCAGCAGACAAGGAGTTAACAGTAGGGTCAGAGAATATGTAAAATCTCTTTAAGAATCCAGCACTAAAGGGAAAAAGAAAGGAGAACCAACAGCTAAAGGGAAAATGAAGCTGAAGGAGAGGCTTTGTTCTTTTTAAGATGATAGAGATTTGAGGACTTTAAAAAATGAGTAAAGATAAAGAGGCTAAAGAAATAAGTAACAAAGGAGACAAGAAACAGAAATAGATACCTAAGGAAAAGGTAGCTAGGTTTCATAGCATGACCAAGATAAGTCTCTCACTGTAACATGAGGAAAGGAGTAAGAAATGGTAAGGATGCTGGTAGGTTTGCGAGGTCATTGGGTTTTATTTTTGTTGTGATATAAATGGAGATCCTAGCTAAGAGAAAGAAGGAAATGGGTGAGCAGAGAGTTTAAAGATTAGAGAAAAGGTATGCTGGTAGCTGGACCAGAGATACCTATATCAAGAGTTTTCAACCTAGATCTAAAGGACTTGTAGAAAGTTCATGAGTGAGCTTCAAGAGATCTGTGAACCCCATAAATTTGTAAAAAAAAAAAAAAAACTTATGTGTATATTCTTCTACTTTTCTGGAGAAAGAGTCCATATCTTTCATCAAATTCCCAAAAGGTCTTAAAACCAAAATTGTTCAAAACTATACAAGGGGAATATTACTGCTCATTGTAGAGGAATTGGTTGAATCTGGAAATTATATAGCAATCTGCACAGGTATGGTGATTTATTTCTTTCTAGAAGCCTAACTGTAGGCATAGAAAATACAGACAGGTTGATTCATGCTTAAAGTTTTGCATGTCCTCATAATGAGAAGAAGGTGAAGGAAATTGAGGATACTGGTAAGTGTATAGGTGAAGAAACTAAATAGCCATCACTAACTTGTGCAGGAAATAAAGCAGAAAGGGTGAAAGAGTAAGAAAGTAGAGGGTTGTATGGAATAAAATACTGATGAAGTCAAAGGCAAGTAAAGAAGGGCCACATGACAAAAGGAGAAATTGTCATCAGATTATAGATATTTAAACCTAAAGCTCTGTTAGATCCAGCATGGGGCCATAGAAAGACATCCCTTAATGTGGAAGCAAAGTGCATTTTATATAGGATGTCAAGATAAGAACATTGTATGGGACCATTCACATGGATACTGAAGTCACTCCCGACTATAACAAGACTCAATCAGAGTAAGAAAACACTCTGAGTTGGATGCTAAATTTTCAGTGAATAAAAGGGCGGTGACTAAAAGGTAGGAAGGTAATAAAAGCAGAGTTGAACAGAATGGCCATGTCTCAAAAGAGCAGTTTTTCACTTGAAGATAGAGTAATACAGCTAAGAACAGCAGTGAAAAGGTAAGTGGTTTTCAATTCTGAGGTACAGGGAGTTGTGGTAAATTAACAATTAACATTACAAAGGGCTACATGTTGAACAAATGCCCTCACAGAAGCATCCAGTTCAATTCAAACAAGGAACTACAGGGAGAGTTCCTGTAACTGTTTACTCGCCTGCAGTTTACAAAGCACTTTCACATAAAATGTATCACTGATTATCAAATGATTCTATGGGTAGATCTGAAGAGCTTAAAAGATTTTCCCAAGAATTGGTAGCAGGTCTTCTAGTATATAGTTTTTGAACTCTTTACATGACATTAGTTCACTTATTAAATTATTTGGAAAACTGAGGAAGAACAGAAAAGAAAAATTATCTGTGTCGGCACATGTGTGTACACACCAGCCACTGTACATACACTATATTAATTCTACAACAATCCTATGGGTTATGAAAACTAAAGCGTAGAGAAATTACAGTCACATAGCTGGTAAGAAGTGAAGCAAAGATCTGAACCTTGCCTACATGGTTCCAGACACTATGATTGTGTAGCTTATTAGTATAGGAGGAGGAAAGGATAACAAGAAAAAGATGAAACTCAGAAACATTATAGGAATTCTACTGGAAAACATTATCAAAATCCTACTGGAAAAAGGAGAATAAAAGCATCTAAGCTACATATTTTCTCCCAATTTACTGAAAATGGTCAAAGAATTTAGAATTCAAAAATGTAGAAGCACAGTAAACAAAATAAAGAAGTCAAAAAAAAAAAAAAAGAAAAGAAAAGAGTGTTGTTAGACTTATGTCATGACTGAAGGTATAAAAGCCCTCATAAGCCTTTTGACATTCACTGTAAAAGGCAGCAAAAATAACAGCTAACATTTATTGAGCATTTATTATGGGTTGCCGCTAGGCTCTCTTTCCCTGAATTCTCACAGAACTTTCTGAAGGAAATAAACTTACTCCCATTTAATAGAGTAAGAAACTAAAACACAAGAAGATTAAGTAATTTGGCCAAGGTCACACAACTACCAAGTGATAGAATTAGGACCCAATCTAGAGACTGAATTCAGTCGTTTTGGCAATACAACACATTAAATAGAATATCAATAATCTTTTTCCATATTCATCATCATGCATACAATATTTATCTTAGATTAATCAACACATTATTGTGTGTTATACAATAAATTCCAGTTAATAGCATTTGATTACTAGAAACTTTTCAAAAACACTCTCTAACTGTATACTTTATTTCACTAAATATCTGTAAATGCTTTGCTTAGTGGTAGCTAATACATATGCTTTAGGGGCTTTGTTTCTCTTAGGACTGTTCTTCTATATAAGTGATCAACTCCTTTGTGAATTAATAAAAGAGTTTTTGGTTCCTGCTTTCCAAGTCCCACACAGAGCCAAATGGTGCTGAAGATAGCAGTGGTCTTGATGAATTTCTAATCCACTAGGTACAACCTGTAGGAGTGACTACGCTGTGGTACACAGTTTAGCTCTGCCTGTACACCACGTGTAATTAGTCTTCCAGTTACAACACATTTAATGGAACCAGCAGTGAAATGTTCCATGCTGGTAAAGAATGACTTTGGACACTTAAAGCAGATCCCACCAGCGTTTAATCTTCTTAATAAACTCTGATGTTTTGTTTCAAGATTAAAAACTATCATATTTAATATTTCATGAAGTTGATAAATTCAAACTATTCAAAGTATTGAAAAAAACCACAAAAAATTGAGCATATTGCACAAAATATTGAGCATATTGCTATGATATTGTCACCCGAGGAAGTCTGGCCTGAAACTGCCCTACGTCTCTCCAGGCTTCCAAATCAAAGAATGGTGTTTAATGGTATAACTGGGACCACAAAGCAATGTTTCTAGATAACCTCTTCATTTTAAAAGCCCTCATGA
Source organism: Avahi laniger (assembly GCA_963575035.1). Classification (NCBI taxonomy): domain Eukaryota; kingdom Metazoa; phylum Chordata; class Mammalia; order Primates; family Indriidae; genus Avahi; species Avahi laniger. Next base: position 36,254 of record CAUYSK010059149.1, on the reverse strand, counting down.
GCACTTTTTCCTTTCAACAGCCATTACACTCCATGAGGTATGGCAGGATCTTGTGCTTATGCAGCTCATTCTTCACAAGATGGACATAAGATAACATAACCTGAGGGCTATGGTTTGATTATAGTCATGATTTTTACTATTTCGCCTTCCACTTAATCAAGATCATGAAATATAGCTATTTGCCAATTATATTCTTTGGAGAAGTACACTTTCTGCTGCATACTTGATTAAGACTCCATCTTGTCTAACTGCAATGCACGTTTCCCAGTTTATATGGCTCGCAAAACAATCACCAGCTAAATAATAACAACAATAATGGCAATAATGATAGTAACAATAAACACTCTTCTTCTGGGTCATAAGTCCTCAATGAGAAATAGAACAAAAAGTTACCAAGTTCTTCTCCACACAAATTACAGTCGTTCCTCTGTATCCTCAGGAGATTGGTTCCAGAACCCCTCACGGATACCAAAATCCACAGATGCTCAAGTTCCTTATATAAATTGGCACAGTATTTACATATAACCTATGCACATCCTCCTGTTATATGTTAAATCATCTCTAGATTATGTTTAATACCTAATATAATGTAAATAGTAAGTAAACAGTTGTTAAACTGCATTTAGGAAATAATGGTAAGAAAAAGAAAAGTCTGTACATGTTCAGTAGGCCTAACCATATTTTTGATCCATGGTTGGTTAAATCCACGGATGTGGAATCCACGGATACAGAGGCCAACTATAATTACAAGCCGATTCACTTCTGCATATCACTTATGTTATTTAATTTTAAAACAAAATATTTGTTGGCTTCTAACACCTGTGATAGTAATTGCTCAACCCTTCAAGCCACTGATACTCTGTCACATCCAGCAGTGACATTTGATAAAGTAATTCTGCCAAAAACATCTTTTGCTCTATTTGCAAGCACAATATTTATCATTAAATATTTGTGATTGAGAGTTTTAAAAACCTCTTGATAGTAGTGTCAATTGTACTTGTATTTTTAATGAGAAGTTCAACTCAATGACATCTTAATCATCTCTTATCATTAGCAACAAAAGGACATTCTCTTTCATTGTCATCTTCCATACAGTGCACATGGATCTGACCCTGTACCAGCTCTGGGGGTAGACAGTGGTTTTTAATCCTGGATGCACACTAGAATCTGTGGACCTTTTGGAAAAAACTCTGATGCTGGCATACTATCCAGCACCACTTCCCACCCCCTCACCCTGTCCCACTCCCAAGTCTCCCAACACACAGAACTCTTAGAAATTCTAGATGCAGAATCCAGGTATGATACTTTTTAAAGTTCCCCAAGTGATTCGAATGCACAGCCAAGGTTAATAACCACTGGGCTTTACCATGTAAATGGCAGAATTTCATCCCTGCCATAGCAGTGGGGTGAGATCAAAATAAAATGAAAATCATGGATTTTACTTGATGACCAGGGGAAGAGAAGTTCTCCTACTTTCACTGTATGTGAATGAAAAGACATAGAAGTCCCCTTGATTCTGGAAGATACCTCGTGACTACAAAGGAGAATAAGGCAGAGTGAAGAGTAAAAAAGAAGTGGGATCTTATGACAAATTGAATTGCTGAGTCAAGTCTGGCCTAAAGCTACCCTACATCTCTCCAGGCTTGATAAAAAGCCTGTTTCCATGGTGGGGCAGCCATAAATACAGATCACTCAGATCTACTTCAAGACCATTTAGAAACAGAGTTAATGACAGCCTCAGGTGCTGTCCCTTCAGATCCACGAGGCCATTTGTCCCCTGGGATACTACCAGCCTGTGACTGAGCACAGTGATGGTATAAATGCTGGCCCATTCCTGTCAAATGCAGGCCTCCTCCAAAGGCATTCTCAGTTTGGGGACACCGCCCCTGACCTTGCTGAAACCCTCTCTAAGCTATCGCATAATCTAGACTCTTCTTACCCAATCCTTCCTTCCCCCTCTCCTTTCATAGGAGTCAGACCTGTATCATGTCTGAAGGCTCTCCCTGCCTATGCTTGCTCTCTTCCCCTTTATCTTCACGGGAGTTTACCCCCTGCAAGTTCTCTGCACATCTAATCCTGTCCTCACATTTGCTTCTTGGAAGATCTGAACTAATAAAGATGGATTTTCTATTACTTTTGACCAAAAGCATTCTGACTATATTATGTAGAGTATGGACTTGGCTGCTGTAATAAAAGCCAAACTAAGAGAGACTTAGATAAAAATTTACTTCTCACTCAAGTAGTGTCCAAAATTGTAAGGCACTGATGTGGCAGTTCATGGTGTCAGGGACCCAGGCTATTCCTTTCTTTTAGCTGTGCCATTCTAAATACATGGTCTCCAACTTAGGATCTCTGTGATGACTTCTCCAGTTCCTGCCACCATGTGTGCATTCCAGCCAGCAAGCTGGGAGGGAAAGGGGGGAGATGGAGAGGTATACCCCTTCCCTTTAACAGAAATAGTCCACAGGCGCACCTATCACTTTAGTTCACATGGCCACATCCTGCTGCAATGGGGGCTGGAAAAGGTAGACTTTAGCTGCGTGGCTTTGTCATCAACTACAACTCCACTACCAAATCCAGTAGGGAAGAACAGATATTAGGAAATGACTACTATCAATCTATACCACAATTAGTCCTTTACTATTTGGAATAAGTCAAAATACTTCATCAGAGAGACCAATAAGTTCTGTCTGAAAATTATTCAAAATCTTCAGAGACTCCATGTTAATATTAGAAAAAATTTCAAAACAGACAACATCTAGGAATATGATTGAATCCACTACTGATTTTTTTAAAAAACACAATTTGGAAACAGTCACTGTCTTTTCTGTTGCCATGCACAGACTTTAAAAAGATAATAATTGTTAAGAATATACTTTCAAATTTAAAATGTAAATCTGCTTTTCTCCTGAAATTATAAAATCAGTTAACCCCACAAAAGCATTCAACTACAAAATGAAAAAACACCAATAATTCATGGGCCACACTTTGCAAAACAGTGAAATTTTAATTCTAGAAATATATATTTAAGAAGAAAGAGACAGAAAAGAAGGGGGAAAAAAAAAAGGAAAAGAAAAGTAAAGAAAAAAACAAACCAGTATCTTCAAAACAAGTTAGTGAGTACCTGGAGTTGACATCTCCATGTCCCAGCTGCCCATGCTGCCCATAACCAAATGTATAGACATCTCCATTTTCCATCAAAACCACTGAAACCAAAATACATAGCTTTATTTTTTCTTTATATGTATTTTATATTTCTATTACAATTATACTAAAAGAACTTCAATTTTCACTATTGAAAATATATAGAGCCATAAAATAGGCAACTGAAGCACAAATTTATATTTACTGAAAAGTAAATATAATTTTAGTTCTGCAAAATACTTTTGTAGGTCATAAAAATGCACATAATGCTTTTCATAACGCATATTTTAAAATTCTTACAAATGTCATTTAGTAACATTAATAGTTAATAACATATACTGGTTCAGGTCAACTGTAAAATCTTAATAATTAGTAACTACATATAAAATATTATTCTCCCATACCTAGGATAATTATAGATAGGAGATGAGTTAAGGCTCTTCACAATTATGTACTTGAATGAAATGGCAGAACTTTAATGTCTGTCAATGCCTTATTGAATATTTCTCAAAAAAAGGAATTTAACATTTTTTATTTTTACAAAGGTTAAACAGTACAACCTAAACTATCCATCCCAACTGTCAATAATTTACTAAGAATTTAGTTATTTTCCACATTTAAAAAATAATTTGTTGATGTACATTTATCACTGAACATTAACAAAATATGGGAACATGTTATAAAAACCACAGCAATGTATAATTGAAAGAGACTTCAGAGATTTTTTTAATCTTCAGTAATTTCTTGAAATGAATTATAAAATAAGTCTGTAAGAAGGCAGATTACAGGTCAGATCTCTGGACAAGTATCTGTTCCATCATGCCAAAGTTTTAAAAAAAGATTCTATAATAAATACAAAGCTCTTGCAGGTTTGACAGCTATTGGTATGCTATTGCTTTTAACACAAAGTTAACAACCTACACTTGTCAAAGATAAATAAATTATTTAGCACAATTGTAAAAATGTAATTATACCCTAAAGTTCCAGCTGCTACCTGAATGGTGAAATCCACAGCTGACTTGGACTGCCCGGAACTCACAGTCAAATCGCACGGAGCCTGGAGGATACGTTGTGATTTTGCTTGCATCCTTTTCTCCTCGCTCTCCACTTCCATCTGTAAATGTCATAATTTGTAATAAGCCATTATTCATCTTCAAAATAAAATTTCAAATCAGTTTATTATGGAAGAACAAGAGCAAAATGTTAAAAGGAATAAGGAAGAAGAACCTGCAGCTGTTAGAAGTGATAGATGAAAGGTCTACTTGCAAAGAAGCGATTTTGAAAAGATATATTGTGTATTTGTTTGCAAATATCGCTAAATCAATAAAAACAAAGGTAAGACCTTGTTATGGACAAAACCTTATATAATGAAAACAGGTCAATAAGTTATAGAAACAAAATTTTAAATGTAATAGTTCATATGGGAAAATTTAGTTGGCATAAAAATAACTGCATGCAAAGTCATTTAATAATTATTTTAAACTTAGTGGTATTGTTAGTACTAGCATTTTTTCAAAAAATTCCTGGTGGACTCACAAATGACTTATAATTCCTAAACAGATCTTAGAAAGGCTACACTGTCTACTACTACTGCTAAACTCAACTGAAATTTAAAAAACTAAAAAGACCAAAGAGCTTTATTCAACATATGGTAGTTCAATGGCTCACTTTCAATCATTGTTCCTGTCCCACCTCCCTCTCAGCCATTCTGCTTTGTGGTCTTCTCCCTGTCCCTACCACTACTCTCAACTGAACCTTCTTTCTGCGTTCACTCCTTCTTTTCTCCTCCCTTCTTTTTATAATTTCCTTCCTTAATTAAGCTTGCTTCAGGCCCTCTCTCCACTCCTGATTTCTACATTTGACTGTGAATTTTCTGGCAAGTTAACCACAGCATCAAAAATCACCCTTGAGAATATAAAAATTTTTGCTTGGAATGTGTAAACAAGGAAAACAACTTACTTTTCCTAACCAAAAATTATATATCACTAAAATATGACCTTTATTTCATCAAGATTCAAATTCCTTGCATGCAGAAGAAATGTAAATCCGGAAGGAATTTCAAAAGGTCAACTAGTCTAAATCATTCTCTTGGTATAGCAACTCTAAACAAGTATGTATAACATGAAGATACATATGTGAATTTATGGTCACATACTTTTAAATTTGCATTTTCATTCCCTTTTAGAATGTTAAACAGAATAACATCAAATCATTTTATGTTCGTTTTATCCTTTCTTTTTTATCTAACCTTTAGTAATATCCAGGTAGGACAAAGATGACCTAAATTATGACTTCCCTTTCTATAACTAAATGACTTTCTATCACTTCGAAAAGCTTGAAACTCTTTATAACACTAGGACAGTAAAACCTCACTAATTCGGAATAACACAGCACACAGGTAGGCCCACGTGACTTACTGAAAAAGTCTTAATCATAAAGAACATTTAGGTAAAAATTCAGTTTTGCTACCTTCAAGCAGTACAGATTCTAGATTAAACTAAATGCTAGAATAAATAAAACGTGGTTACCTACACTATATTTCAAAATAGACCAGTATTATAAAAAAAAGTACCATAAACATAAAAGTCCTTTAACATACAAGAATTAACTGCTGGACCCAGAGGTTGAAGGCACGTTGAAGGAATCCTTCATTTCTTGAGCCCTTGGTTTGAAAAGCTAGTGATTTTAGACAGGTTTCCCCTTATAAGTATGACCCTGAAAATTCAGAGGAAGAAATTATTTTGAATTTTTTACTCAAAAAAGATCATAAATACTGCATCTGAAGTATCATAAATTCTGAATTAGTGAGAGGTTTTACTATAATAGGATAAAGAATATGATTCCTCTTCTGCTAAATTATCTAATGTGGGTTTGTCAACTTAAATAAAAGAATGGATGGTCTAAAAGAAACAAAATAATCACTCCATCCAAAATGAAATATACTCTTAATTCAAAGCCTCTTCATGATGGAAAGATAGTGGAATGGTAAAATATACACAAGGGCCTACACACACAAAAAAATAAGCATTTCCAAAGACTACTTAAATGAGACACCAGATGTAAAGAACTTTTATAGCTTTAAACTGGTAAAAACATCTAATTATTAAAACCAAATCTGATTTAACAAAAAAATTATGTTCATATGATTTTGCCAGACTTAACTAAACACTTCAAGCATCATTCCACTTTATATAAAAGTACAATGCCTAATTAGAAGCTTTTACCTTTGAATTTAGCATTTTGTCCCTCCCTTGAGCCAGAGATTCAATATAGACACAAATCCCACAATAGAGACATAGCATCAGGGAAGGAGGAAAAAAAAGTCGAGTAATTCAATAAAATCATAATGACTAAAAGAGTAGTAGCTATTATTTAGAGGCCAAAATAATACCAGAAAGTTTGTTCAAGTTCATCTAAACAACCTGTATCTATACAAAACAACTTCTCAATAATAGATGGTGAAAATCTTTCAAGCAAAAACAGGGATGAGGTTCTTGATCATTATCAGCAGCAGTCGCAGAATTAAAAATATATATATCTGTGTCTGGTATTTGATGTTAAAAAAATTCAAGTACAATCCCAATAATTTAGAAATTTATAAAAGTTTATCAAAGAAAAAAGGTACTTAATATGTAGTCAAAAGTTTATTGCAAATTTAAGAATTAGAAAATGAAATTCAACAAGATTACTGAATAATGAGCTTGAGAAGAATTAAAATATTAATGAACAGCAATAAGAATTTTTGATCTGTAGAAAAAATAATCTTATAACTGGCCTTTTAAGTATGAGCACATCTGTATTTTCCCTATACATATACGAAATAGCTTCATATCATGATATATATATATATATATCATGATATTGAAACTATAATAGCTATAAAGTTTTGGCAGCTATATATCTAAAATATTTGGTGTATATACATATTATGTATGTATGTGTGTATGTAGTATATGTGTGTATACACATAAAGGAGAAAAGATTCAGTATCTAAGAGACTAAACTTAATTTTAACGTTTATTTAAATCTACACTTTTTTGGGTAATCTTATACATATCACAAAAATTATCACAGAACACAGTGTGTACTTAGCTAAACCATTTAAACAAAACAGCGGGAGCAGGAGCAGCTGCAGTTTACTAAGCGCTGTTCTGTGTTAATAAAATACTGTAAAAATTTAAATGCCACAGTGGATAAGTGCTTGTGGGTACTGGAGCATCAGGACTTAGATGGGAATCCTGGCTCTACCACTTGCTAGTTTATGACAACTGGAACTGGAGCTCTTAGTCTTAGTTTTCCCATCTATAAAAGAGCAACAATGGTATATAACTCGCAAAGTTTTTATAAGCATTAAGTGAAATAATATATGAAAAGTGCTCAGTCAATATTCACTATCGTTGCTTTCTTTAATCAATATAGCAATACAATAATATACATATTGTTTTTCCATTTTACAGATGAGGAAACTAAGGCTTAAGGGGTTAAGGAGTTAGGTAATCAGCCCAAAGTCATAAATGGTAGAGCAAATTTGGAACTTGATCATAAATAAGGCTCATACATTTTCACCACCAAATGGTTGACATCATAAATCTTTTGTAAAAATGAACTACGCCTTAAAAGAATCTCAAAATTTTGTATTTTTAGGATAATTCTAAAAGAGAAAGCAAAGAATTCAATTCAAAGTATTAAAGCTAGAATTCATGAAGGATTTCTATGGGCAAAGACATATAAATACATACATATACACACATATATCTTAATTGAATCTTCATAGCAACACAGTTAGGAATCACGATTCTTGTTTTTAAAATAAGAAAACTGAAGCCAAAGAGATTAAGAAATTAATGCACAAGCATGCAATTCTAGTAACTGACAAATTTAGGATTAAAATTGAGGCCTAATTCCAAAGGCTCCAATGTAATACTTCCATTATACCACACCATTTGCAAACAGAAAATAGGTGTAAAATACACCCAGATGTTTATCAGCATGCCTTTGGATTTTCACATCGGTCTCCCTAAAATAGATTTCAAGACTATCTCCAGAACAATTCAGATGTTCCTAACTAGGTGTACAACATTAAAATCTTTTTCTATGTAAGGAACTCAACAGCTAAAACAAGGGTTAATACAGATATCTGTTTGAAATACAGTTATGGCCACATTTTAGAATAACTTACTATATTTTATATGGAATGCTGCTCATTGATTCAGCCTATACATTCTATTTTGCCTCTCTTCAAAATCTGCCTATACAGGATGGATTCCATGACGTTCTCTGAATTCTCCCCGATCAGCCAGAAGCTCTCCAACTTTCCATCTTAGAACTCACTACCGTTAACAATAAATCCACAGTTCTTACCCTCTACACACTCACACAAAAAAGTTATAGTCTAAAAAATTTTAACTATTATCATTCTACAATTTGTACTAACATACAATGTAAGACAGAACACAGCAATTAATATTGTGAACTTCTCAGTGGACAAACTGGAAGACAAACAGGGTAAGAAAAAGAGAAACATATATGCAGAAAAATATTTATTAAGACTATTAAAATATGTACAGGTTGAGTATCCCTGATCCAAAATGCTTGAGATCGTAAGTGTTTTTGCATTTCATATTTTTTTTTTATTTTGGAATATCTGCATACCCATGAGATATATTGCGGATGGGACCCAAGTATAAACACAAAGTTCATTTATATTTCATATACACCTCATGCACATAGCCTCAAGTAATTTTACATAATACAATACTTTTAATAATTTTATGCACGAAACAAAGTTTATGTTCATTGAACCATCAGAAAGCAAAGGTGTCACTATCTCAACCACCCATGTGGACAATCTGTGGTTGTTTGGCATCACCATCATACTGCACGTGGAAAAGATATATTCCAGCTGAAAGGGGATGGAGGGTCTTATTTCCCTTAGGGAGTCTAATAAACTGTGTGTGTGTGCGTGCATGTGTGTGTGTGCATGTGTATGTGCATGCACGACTGCATTTTGACTACAACCCAACTCGAGGTAGGTGTGAAATTTTCCAATTGGGGGAGCCATGTTGGCACCCAAAACATTTCAGATTTTATAGAGCATTTCGGATTTCGGATTTCGAATTTTCAAATTAGGGATGTTCAACATGTAGTCAGAGTAAAAGCAGTGAATGGGGGGATGATTAAATGACAGGACAGTGAATGTAAAGGGTTAGTAGGTAGACAGAAATTAGTGAGTAGCAAATTAATACTCTTATAAAAAACAGTACCATTTGATAAATTATTATTTACATTGTAAATTCACTGTTGATGTAAAGAGATGAAACTGTCTCACTCTATAAAATATAAAATCCAATAAAAAAATGGACCTACACTGTAATACTACAAAGTAGGTCCTTTCAAAGAAGGTACCACAAGTATACAATGGACCTTATTATAAAGTAACCCTGTGACAGACAAAATTGAAGTAAGACTAGCTATTGTTGAATAATTTCTATAGCTAATCATTATGTAATACTGGAAAAAGTCTGTTTTAAATTTGTAACCTCAGTCTTCACTTAGCATTTCATTTAAAAATCTGGAAAAAGTAAAGATGCTTGTCCATGGGATGCTAACATGGAGCTGAAAAGGTTTTAAAATATTTCACGAAATGTGAATATTTAACCTCAGGTAGTCTTGGGAAAACTCCACTTTCATTTATCGCGGGGGGGAAAGACACCAAAAAAATATGTTCTAATAGTAACATTAGTGGAAATCATAAGAGATTAGAGATTCTGGCAACAACTAGAATAATTTCATTGTATAACCCAAATGTTGTTCCTTAAATATTTATGGCATTGTTAGAACACTCAGTAAATAAGGCAATCACAAATTTTACTATGGCTAATTACATTAGATTTAAAACACTCTCCACTTTTGTTTCTGCAGAATATATCTAAAGTTGTGCTCTCTTTTATTGCTTTTACTAAAAACAAGAGTTTTGTCTGTGTTGTTTATATTTTTGCTTTGAGTGGCTGGAAGATTGAGAAAGGCAAATAAAAATAAAATTGATTATACTATATTGCATTGGTAAGTTAAAAAAAATTAACTGTAACAGGTTTGTAGCAAAAAAAGGATATGAACATTAATTCGATTCATTTGTTTATAGGGAATATGTGTATTTAAAACTTCCGATTCTATTTTGCAGGTATTATCTTAGGCATAGAAAATAGCAACTGTAAGTTGTGCTAGCCAATGAACAGTCCCTGGTTCAAATGCCAAGCTTCAAAGCAACATTTATATATAAATTAATAAATTCTTTTCATTAATTCTGTCCTGAGCTTAGTTGATCCATAATTTGTGGTTTAAAAGAAAATAAGCACACTTTAAGAATATTTTTAATTAACCTAGAACTCTGAGATCTCAAATGATAACAGAAATAGATTCCTACTCCCTCATAGGCTAGAACTCTGACCATTGCTGAGTACTAGAGCAAGTCTACATGACTAACACTTTGCTTGCACCTATCTTTACTTAACCGACAAATATCAAACATTTGAATATTCATGTATGTTGTATATATAAACTTTGATATTAAAACAGTGGAAAAGTGTAATGGCAATCTTATCACTTTATATAGTGAATTTAGTAATTTTGTTAATTTTAAAGCATATAAACATCACTCAAAAATTTTAAGTAAGGATTATAAAATGTCAGATCACAGTCATCTAAGAGTAGCAAATAAAGGATAAAAAAATAGAACACAATGATTATTTTTTCACCTTCCTTTATGAAATTTGAAAAGAAATAGAAAAGAAAGCGATATACTGTAAAATATCTTCTTTATTAAAGTTTAACAACAAAAAAATGGAATAAGAAGCATGACAGTCACCGACAGTACCATTTTCAGCATGTTCTTTCTCCTCAGGCTATATAATAATGATAGAAGCAAAGTAGAAGAATTAGATCTGTACATTTTTCCAGAGACAAAATTCAAATGAGTGGAAGAAATTGGGAAAGTATCCCACCTAGTTGATAAGGAAGACCAAATACCTTTGTGCTTGTCCCGTTTATGCTTTAGCTGTGCTGGATGGGATCTGAGTCTGGCTAGAGCCTGTTCTCGATGGTTCATAAAAATAGGACCAGCAAATACAAGGGGGCCTGAGGAGAAACATTTTGTATGTGCATGGAAAAACTCACAAAATGAAAACACCATAATGATTAAAAATAATTCCAACTAAAAAGCATAAAAATGTATTCTTAACTGTTTTGGACATTATACTTTTCTCCCACCCCAAACCCCAGCCCCAACCATAACCTATTCACCATCCTGCGTGTACACATCAAATATAATTTATAAAGTACAAATCCCATCTTTTATACTTATAAAATTATTGGATAGTTATTAATAGTCTCAGATAATCAAGAAGTTCAATTCAAATAAATCAAATTATCTTACAAATATTTTTAATATCATATATATATTTTCAAAGTCAACAAAACATATATTCACTGGAAACAAGTATCTTTCCTATTGAAATACCAAAACCAACTAATTTTTAAATTTATCATTAAATTTTAACAAGGTCTTCTAGATTTAATATTTGTATCAATCTTGCTATAAAACCAAGATAAAAATATTATTGACTTTACATATCATGACAGAAGAAAACCAGATGATCAAAACAAAACAAAAACAAAAAATGTCTATCACACACACACAGAAACAAAGCTAGCCTCAGCTTTATATTGATGGTGAAGAGAGGCATCTAACCCAAGCAACATTTTATGAACATTAACCATCTTTTATTAAATCTCTTCTTTTTGAAGTACCACTATATATATATATATATATATATATAAATACATATACAGATTATAGTTATTTTCATTTACATAGTATTTAAGAGGAAAGAATCTACAGCCAAATTTATTTTAATAAAATTTTAAAAATCACTTTTCCCCATTAACATTTAGCTTGCAAAAAAAAAGAAATTAAGTTACCCTTTAAAATTTTAATTTTTTTCTTATAGAACTGAACTACAGTTTTCTTGAGTTTTAGCAACATCAAAAATGCCTTCAAATTTGAAAACATTCTAAATTTGACAGCAGTAATTAAACAGAATTATGACAGTATACAAGCACTGAAAATTTTTAATTTAAGCAAGTTTTTTCATAATTCTCCACTGATCTTCAGTTTAATTTTTCTAAAGACAGGACACATTGAAACTATTGCCCTCTAAGAAAATTTCACAAATGTCAAATTAAATATCAAAGTACCCTTCATTAAACATAAAAAACAAATAGAACAAATATATTTCATTTATGTTTCTGATATAGAAAAAAATGCTAAATAGCACCAATTCTATGCAAAGCCAAGAGTAATATATTCTATGACTACTACAGACAGAAATATGCTAATTTAGTATTGATAGAATAATTAAATATTATTTCCCAGTAATGCAGTACCAATTATTTTCAAGCTAAGCTTATATAAACTGAGTTCCATTTCTAAAATGTAATAATATTGATATATTTCAAATATGAAGAAAAATCAATTCCTTAACACGTATTATTTTTTAACTGTTACTAAAGGAGATAATACAAATTACTCTAAAAAATACTTTCCAACCACACAAAAGAATTGTAAATATTTTTTTAGCCATCCATTTTCCTGGGAAGAGTTGTAAATATTACATGTATTACCATTTTCTAACTCCTACCTGAGAATTATTTTTCCCCATTAAAATATATTGTACCTGTAATATTCATTATTCAGCTTCTCACTAACTTCAACCTTTTTCAAATCTTTTGAAGTATAAATCCAGAAAGCCCATAAGCAATCATGTTTAAAAATTAAGGTCATCAGGCTCTAAAATACAATTGTATCCCATGGGCTAAAATAATGTTTCTTCAAATATAGTTCAGTCATTCATTTATTTGCCATTTTCTATCATCTTTTATGTAGCAGACACTAGGTGTTATGGATATAATGACAAAGACACTGGAATTCAATCCACTAAGGAAAATAGAAATAAAACAAAGAACTACAATATATTAAGATAAATGCTATAAAGGAATTCTATATACATTATATACTAAAATATAAAAAGCTATCAAATCAACTTAGGAAAATCAGAGAGGTTTCAAAGAATGAGAAGTTGTTTAATAAGCGAGAAGGAAGGGAAAATAGAGAGCATTCCAGTCAAAAGGAATAGGATTTATAAAAGCATGAAGATGTTAAACAATACTGTATAATCATTAAAAACACACATTGTTGAAATGAATGGTGTATAGATTACAGAGCAAAAAGGGGTGGAAAATTAGTTTGGAGTAGTATACAAAAAACAGATAATTAAAACCTTTTTACGTCATAAAACTTCACTCTAGAAATGATGACAAGTCCTTACACTGTTTTCAAATATTCAACAAAGACATGTTACAATTTAGGCACCAGGCCAGGTCCCAGAAACCCTTGGTAAACAAGATATAATCTTTGCTTCAAGAAGCTCACAATCTGGCCAGGCGCGGTGGCTCGCACCTGTAATCCTAGCACTCTGGAAGGCCGAGGCCGGTGGATCGTTTGAGCTCAGGAGTTCGAGACCAGCCTGAGCAAGAGCGAGACCTCGTCTCTACTAAAAAATAATAAAAAGAAATTAACTGGACAACTAAAAATATATACAAAAAATTCGCCGGGGACAGTGGCACATGCCTGTAATCCCAACTACTTCGGAGGCTGAGGAAGTAGGATTGCCTGAGCCCGAGAGTTTGAGGTTGCTGTGAACTAGGCTGATGCCACGGCACTCTAGCCCCAGCAACAGAGGGAGACTGTCTCAGGAAAAAAAAAAAAAAAAAAGAAGAAGCTCACAATCTAATGGCCAGGGCGTTGGGGGTGGGGGAGAGTTTACACACAGCTAAACAACAAACTGTGACACAGTGTGCTGTGACAAAAGAAAACACTGAAGGAGCAGCTAACAAAACGTGAAGATGGGCAAGTAGGGAGTTTAGAGGCACAAGAAGACAAATATCATATAACAAACATGAGGCCTGATGAAGGAGGTATCCAGTACTCTAACAATTCAAAGATAGGGAAAAAATGAGGGGACAGGGAACAGGAATGAGAATAGAGATGAGGCTATAGAGATAAAAATAAAGAATTCATCCTAAGGACTTTGAATACTCTTTTGGTTTTAAACAAATAAGTGCTGCTGCTGATAACATTCTGGATAGAAGGTGGATAATAGCTTAGAACAGGATAAGACTAGGAATAAGGCCAATTAAAATGCTTTTTGCTGTTATTCAGGGAAAGGAGAAGTAGCCTGGTTTAAGAAAAATGCAGTGGGATTTTGTAAAGTAGACATAATCAAAAGCTATTTAAAGTTCTGAATAAACAGAACTTTTTGGGTTATTTCTCTCATTGGGAGAGGAGTGAATAAAAAAGGGATGTGAATGACCAGATTTAGATATTTAAAAGCTCTGTCCACTCATGTGTAGGCAATGGATTATTCAGAGCCCATCAGAGCAGGCAGGCAGAGTGCATGGAACAAGTGGCAGTATTAAACAGTACAAGTCTTTCAGAAAGCTATTGGTGATGTATTTCAAGACCTTAAAACTTTTTGTCCATTGACCTAACAACTGCACCTCTAGAAATCTATCCTAAAGAAAACTTGGCAATGCTTTTGTGCTATTTAAATTAACAATGAGTTCTGCTATCTAAATTAACAGTGAGATAACACTGTTCACCAATCTTTTTCGAGAATTAAAAAGAATAATACAGGTGATGCTAGAGGAAAACACCACTCTTATACTATCAGTCTTGAGAATATAAATTCTTGTAACATTTTAAAAACTATGGGAATTATCTAATAAATTTTAAAACATATACACTCTCTAACCCATACATTTTATTTCTACTATATAAGCTCTACTATATAAACAAAAGAAAGCACCACAAATGTATATGAATTTAAGTTTAAGAATATTTATTATAGTAAAATCCAAAAAAACCTGAAAATAACCTGAATGTCCATCAACAAAATAATGATTGCATAAATTGTGGTACAGTCATATTATAAAATAATAGGTAGCTACTAAATAGAATGTGGTAGATCTATATTTACTTAGTATGTGTTCATTTTGTTTTGTAAAATGAGAAAAAGATGCTGCAAATGTATATATAATACCACTTTTGTAAATAAACATATGCCTATCCTTTCACATATGTGTAGACATCTGCACATGAATAGAGTGAGACACGGAAGTATACCTATGAGACTATTAACCTCCTATGTGTAGTGGGGGCAAATGTGAAGGTAGGGAAAAAACACTATCAAAATAAAAGTATATATAACAATAAGCAAATATATAAAACAAAATTCAATCAATGATATAACTAGAAATGCAGAAAACTTGATTAGAAGATGACAATGAAATAAACATAAACAATAACTGAACTAAAGAATAGGTTTGTGGGAAATCTTGACCTAAGTTCCTATATTACTTTAATATGGTGTTTGCAATAAAGCACAAAAATATTTTTATTATATAATACTAAGGGGGAAAAAACAGGACCACAGTATGTATCACAGTATGAAATTATATAAAATAACTAAGCAAAAAGCATATATAAAAAATTGTAAGAATTTACACCAAAATTCTGTTAGTGATTACCTTTGCGTGAAGAATTATACTGATATTTTTTCTTATTTATATTTTCTAAATGCTTCATATAATATTTTAATTTAAAAAGAGATTTTTATGTGGCATTGGAGTATAGGCTAAGACAAGAAAATATAATGGTTTTAAAGGCTTCAAAATTAATAGCAAGCCAGGCACGGCGGCTTACACCTGTAATCCTAGCACTCTGGGAGGCTGAGGTGCAAGGACTGCTTGAGCTCAGAAGTTTGAGACCAGCCTGAGCAAGAATGAGATCCCATCTCTACTAAAAATAGAAAAATTGGCCAGAGGTCATGGTGCTTGCCTGCAGTCCCAGCTACTCAGAAGGCTGGGGCAGGAGGATCACTTAAGCCCTGGAGTTTAATGCTGCAGTGAGGTACCACAACACCACTGTACCCTATCCAGGGCAACAGAGTGAGATTCTGTCTTATTTATTTATTTATTTATAAAATGAAATAAAATATAAAAATTAATAGCAACATCAACTCAATTACTTTGGAATTAGAGACAATACATTTTTTTATATTCTAATTTGTAACTATGAGAAACTGATTTTTTCCTATCAAAATGGAATCTGTTTTATTTTAGAAAAGCTGTTGGGGATTTTTCTTAATAATATTCCAAGTTTTGTGATTAGCGCTCCAATGTTGTAAGAAAAGCAATTAAGTCAAGGCCACAGGTGAAAAAGAATCAAGTTTGAAGAGAAGCCTCCTAAATAGTCTACCACTACCACCATAATCATCATGGAATATTTACCTAGGGCATAGTACACGCTAGGCACTTTCATGCATATTATTTAATCCTCATTAACATACCTATTTAGGTAGGTACAGCTGTCGCTCCCTGTTAAGAAGCCAGGATTTAATCCAAAGTCTAACTTTACAACCCAAGCTCTTAACTACCTTGCTCCGTAGCTAGGCTAATCATATAACTTATCCAAATGAGATAGATTCTACTGAGTAAAAACAGGCACTACTAAGAAATACGCCTGGACAGTAGGCAAGAAATGTGTCTGGACAGTAGGTATAATACAGGACTGTCCCAGGCATCCAGAGCTCACAATTATGAAAATTTAACACTTATGGGAAAAGAAAGAAGGAAAAGTAGCCAACACTACTGGAGTCCAATTTTCCTTACAAAAGAGTGCTGAAAAGGGCTATAAAGATAAGATCACTGATATAATCATCCATTAGTTCTTCTGATGACTTAGAGAGTTCTAGTTAAGAATTCCACAGAAGAAACACTACACTAATACAGTTAATACAAGTCCTCAGAGACTTAATATATCAATCAACTCAGTGTAATCTAAAAGAGTGAAAATTGTCACAAATCACTGAACTAAAATCCGTAAATGAATACTATTAATATCTATCTAAAAATATAAATTTAAGAAAAATGTTATCTGAAAGATTAATAGCACAAAAGTTTAAATTAAAGACAAAGTTCCAAATTTACCAAAAAGCAGTAATAACACTGCTTTCTGGGGGTTCAAAAGCACATTCCATTATAGGAGATCATAAACATCAGTTAAATTACATCAACAGGCCTGAGGCTGACTAAACAAGGCTTTAGGTCCCAGTATTTTAGGTCCCAGATTTAGGTCCCAGTATTTTGATCAACTTTAAAAAAATTAACTCAGACTTGGTATATAGGATGACAGACAAGTAAAATAATTTAACATAATCTAATTCTGAAAATATGAAACATTAACACAGATAAAAGCAAATTACTGTAATTGACCATAATTACTAACATTACCAAACTGTTAGTTTCTAAAACGTACCAAGCAGAGGCCAAGAAAATAAAAGACAGGTATATATTGCAGCTAGAACACTAAAAATTTATTTAACATTTCTGTTCCTCATGGAAAAGCAAGACTAATAATCTTCTCTAGCACAGAGCCCTAGAACACTGTGCATGCGACTCAAATGTGTTTCCAGGAATCTTCACCTGGAAAATTCTGATTCATTAGACCCAGATGATACAGAAGGTTAATGGAATAAACCGTGAACACCACTGACCTACCGTAGTGGTTCTCACACTTTAACATCATCAGAATCACCTGGAAGGCTTGTAAAAGCACAATTTACTTGGCCCTATCCCAAGTTTCTGATTCAGTAAGGTCTTGGGTGAGGCCTGAGAACTAGTACTTCTAACAAGTATGCAGGTGATGCTGGTTCCTTTGAGAACAACTGCACTAAAATAATGAAAAGCATAGCACCTGAAAGGGATTCTTCCATCCAAATAAAATATTTTTTAAAAATGCAAAGGTAAAGCATAAATGCCTTAAAAATAACTGATATCTTTCAAAAAACAATGGCTTAAGTTTTAAATCCTGACTCTTATTCTTTTAAAGAAATATGCTTACTGGAGAATATTTAGAAAACTAATTGTAAAGAAGAAAATAAAAATCACCTATAAACTCACTTCTCAGGAAAAAACACTTAATATTTTGGTATTTATCTTTCTAGTTTTTTCCCTTGCAAGTGTGGGTATATCTGCGTACACTCGATTTTGTTTTCTTGGGCTGGGCCCAAGTGGCTCACTCCTGTACTCCTAGCACTTTGGGAGGCTGAAGTGGGAGAATCACTTGGTTCAAGATCAGCCTGAACAACACAGTGAAATCCCATCTCTACAAAAAATATAAAAATTAGCTGGCCATGGTGGCATACACCCATAGTCCCAGCTACTCAGAGGCTGAGGCAGGAGGATCGCTTGAGCACCCAGGAGTCTGAGGATGCAGTGAGCTATGATGACACCACTGTACTCTAGCCCTAGCAACAGAGCAAGACCCTGTGTCAAAAAAAAAGAAAAAAAAAAGGCAATTTTGTTTTCTTAAACAAATTTGTTTTCTTATAAAGTGCTTTAATGGAATGCTGAGAAGGAATATAAAGATAAGATCATAAAAGTGTCACATCAGGATACTGTTATTTTAATTATTTAATACGGCATAAGGATTTCCAAAGTTACTGAATATGACTCTGAAGTTTGAATTTTTAAAAATGGATCCATAGTTAGAATTCTTGTTTAAAAGCAAAAGTATTTCTATAAAATAAACAAAATGTACAAACAGGCATCACTTTGCACAAGGCTGCATTAACTGAAACACAGGCATACGAGAACTGTGTTCTCACTTTGCATGATTCCACAGTAACTACGGTAACTGAGCAAAGGTAGAACATGGTCCCAATAAGCATGAATTTCAGGTAATTTCAGTTATCATGCGAAGTAAGGACTGTCATAAAAAAGGTCCATAATGCAGATCCCAATTCATCAAGAAAAGATACTACATTTTCTGTTTAACAAACATGAAAGTGGGTGATATGTGTAAAAGAGTTCAACCAAAATATAAGGATAAGATAAAATTTTTGTGCCTCAATAATCTGAATAAAGTGTTTCTATTGAAGTGTTTCTGTATATTTAGGACTGCAGATGAAACCTATTTATCACAAAATATACTCTGACTGCCCAGAACTTAAGTCAGTGTTTGTAAAATCAACAAAATAATATAATTTCTTTAAATATTTAACTAGTAGAAGAGTTTTTTAACTGTTACATGATTAGAGTTTATGATTTATATTTTAAAGTTCTATGACAAATTTTAAAATAAACAGCAAAAATATATTCTGTAATCATCAAGTTATGTCAAATCACCAATGCATAATTTGACGTTCCTTTATTTCCAATATGCAGAAATATACTAAACCTAAAGAAGAATAGCTTCTTTTATAGGGAGAAAAAAAAAGTAACAAGATAGACAGCATTAGGTAAGTACTTAAATGCCAAGAGAAGGATTTGCTATACTTCGGTTGAAACATAAGAAATTGCTGCATTTTGTAGGTTAATTCATATAACTCAACCTAGTATTGGCAAAGAAAAAAAAACAGGTAGTAAAGAGATACACTGATAACTAATCTATAACAAATCGTATCAACATAAAAGGAATAGGAATTATCACTTAATTACCATGTAAGAAAGACCCAGCACTTAAATTCTACCCTGTTTTCTACGCAATATTTACCATCCAATTTTCCCACGTATTTATATAAGAGTATATACACATTAATCTCATTAAAATACCCTTTAAAGGAAGTGATTTATGTAAGCAAAACCAAACTTAATAGCAAATATTAACTATATTAATCAATACCAGATGCTATAAAGAGCAATCTTCATGTTCCAAGTATATGTTTTACAATTTATGTTTAATAAAATGAGAATTTATCATGTGTACTATATGTTATATTACTTCTTCCATTTTATATTAACAAAAAGAACAGCTATAAAAATGTATAATGATGGTTAAATGAGTAACAGGTTTATCTCATGTATCAAATATCATGCCATTTCTAGTATTTAAAATATGCAATATCAATAAACATTTCCAATGATGATTTTGCCTAGTGGAGGAATAAAATCACAGACCTCTGTCACATTTGTCTTAATCCTATAAAGAAAAGATTCTACGAGGCAACAATAGTTTTAGTAATACTTATATTTATCTCTGCTTGTTGGATCTACATTAAAACACAAATTATAACCATTGTTCAATGCACGTTTAAGTCAAGAAATGGTCATAAACAATCAAGAAAAGATAAACAAACCTGTCTTTGCAAATAAAACCTGCAGACTTGCCATCTTTCTCCTGTTGCATATAACTAGAATAAGCTTTTTACAACAAAAGGCACATAAAAGCATGAATGTGCACCGGATTGGAGGGAAGCATAGTGGGACTTTGCCCAAATGATAATGACTGTGAATGACTAAGGAAAAAAGTGAAAACACTAGATTAAACTGAATTTTGTTCCATGTTCAAATAGACGAATCCAAAGTCTGGGTGAAGTTCTGGGACAAGTTCACAGAATTTGTATTTTTTAAAAAGTTGCCATTGTTAATAGTCATTGATACTTGGCAGATGGCACAATTCTTAATATGGCTGACTTATGTTATAAACACCCTACTGTATTAAACCTTTATTATTAGCACAATTATAAATACATTGAATATTTTCACTGATTTTCATGACTTACCAGAATGTTACTAATTTCAATTTTAGTGATTTCTTACCAAATCAGCCTATTCTGTAAACTTTTCGGTGGTCTCAGTACACAATAAGAAAATTGACTTTCATATACTTTTTCTCTGTAGCTACATCTTACCTCTTCCTTCCTCTAATCTGTGCCTTCTGATTACACGCTGCCGTTTTTCTTCTTGTCGTAACTGAAGGTGTTCTTCAATGTTAACCCCAGGTACTGGGACAGCTAGATGTTGGACCCCAGCCCCCCAAAAAAATGTATGTTACATAATAGCTATGACAGAACTATACAAAATTCAACAAAGTAAAAGCTAGTAAAAACATTACCTAAAACACAATAATTTTTACTACAAGAATCTTAGCAAAAAAGGTGCTTCAGAGAATAACTTGTTAAATATAATAAAAAAAGAAAACAAAGAATTCTTGGCAAAAAAGGGAAAAAGAAATCTCATCCCTTTAATAATGTCATATTGTCAGTTACATTAAGAGCGCTATTGCATATATTAACTAATATCTTAACTTTTTTAACATGCACCTAAAAAGAAATTGTTTAAATTATCAAAATTGCTGAGTTGAGGACATGTTCAGTATAATCAATCAATTTACCTAAAAGAAGATCTAAAGGTATCATTTCCTTCACTGCATCAAGAATGCCTCTTTGTCTGGCCTCCTGACCATCCAACTCTCTTGCACAAGCCTTGCAGCATCCACACACGGCACAGCCAGATTCTCCAGAACCACAACCACAGATCCTTTAAAAAAAAAAAAAAAAAGACAACTGAAATCTTCCTCATCTTTCTGTAAAATGCTTTTCTATAACTTCTTTTTCACATTTTTGAGATTAAATTAAATGTGTCGGCAATGAAATCACCTCTTCAAATCAGGATGTCCATTTTAAAGAAAAGGTATGAATAGAAGAATAATTAAAAACAAGAGTTTATTAAGTTCCCAATAGGCATAACTGGTATATTACTACAGAAAATACAAACAAATTCTGCTATCGTCAAAGCTACTATTTTAAAGTCTTTTAAAAGTTTCTGCATTTAGTGATACACCAGCCCCTTTAGTAATAAGTGGTCTGGATGGGTTGGAAAGCTAAAAAAAAAAAAAAAACAAGCAGACAACATTGCTATCTAGCAGGTAAGTGAAGTGAGCCCAGCCTGCCAGCTTCATATATCGAGTCTCCCACTCCCACTCTTCTGTGTATGTCATCATCACCCATTTTCTCCTTTTACTGTGTACAATTATTTGTTATTTTTCCTTCTTTGTCCCTTTTCTATCAATTGCACACTAAATGGTATTTGTTGACAAGAACACTCCTAGAAATTGGCTAGCGGGTCAGTGAGCAACTAATTTTTTAGTCACATATTTTGTAGAAGTCATGGCTTTAATGTTACTCACTGGATCAGTCCTTAAAAACTTTCGACAGCCTCAATGAGCCCCTTGTACCTCCAGATCTGTGAAATGTCTAGCTTTTAAAAGCAAGCATTACAAACAATTTGGAGCATCACTAACTAAACAGTAACAACTAATACAATAATATGCCCTACAGAATTGTCCGTGGATACTATTTTTAAAATAGTGTTTATGACATCGATTCTTTTCAAACTCTTCCAAAAAACTGAAGAGGTGAGAACACTTCCTAATTCATTTTATGAGGTTAGGATTACCCTGATACCAATGCCAGACAAAGGCACTACAAAAAAACAAAACAAAAAAAAACCCAAAAACCTATATATTGATAACCTTTATGGACACTGACGCAACAATACTCAACAAAACATTAACAAAGTGAATTTGGCAGCATGTTTAAAGAATTATACACCATGACCAAGTGGGATTTATTCCTGGAATGCAACATATGAAAATCAATCCATGTAATATATACTACATTAACAGGATGAACGTAAAAACCACATGATCATCTCAACTGATGAAGAAAAAGCATTTGAAAAAATTCAATACCCTTTCATGATTAAAAAAAGAAAACTCAACAACCTAGGAATAGAAGGAAACTACAACCTAATAAAAACCATATGTGAAAAACTCACATATACGAACATCATACTCAATGTAAGTTAGAGACTGAAAGCATTTCCTCCAAGATCAGGAACATGATGAGGATGCCCCTCTGACCACTCCTTTTCAACCTAGTACTTGAAGTTGTAGCCAGAGCGATTGGATAAGAATTAAAAAATACAAGTTATACAAACTTGAAAAGAAGAAGTAAAATTATCTCTGTTCACAATTTACGATCTGATATGGAGAAAACCCTAATGATGCTATACAAAAAAAAGTGGTAGAACTAATAAATTAATTCAGCAAAGTAGCAAGTTATGAAGTCAACACACAAAAATCAGTTGCATTTCTAAACGCAAACAATGAACAATCTGAAAAGAAAATTATAAAAATAATTCCATAGCATCAAAAAGAATAAAATACTTAGTAATTAATTTAACCAAGGAGGTTAAAGATTTACACAATGAAAATTACAAAACAATGCTGAAAGAAATTAAAGATGATGTAAACAAAAACACATTCCATGTTCATGGATTGATTGGAAGACAATATTGCTAAGATGTCAATACCACCCAAAAGCAATCTACAGACTTAATACAATCCCTATTAAAAATCCCAATGATGTTTTTTGCAGAAATAGAAAAAAAACCTATCCTAAAATTCATATGGAATCTCTAGGGATCCTGAATAGCCAAACAATCTTAAAAAAGAATGACAAAGTACTCATACTTCCTGACTTCAAAACTTACTACGAACTACAGTAATCAAAAGGGTGTGGTACTGGCACAAAGACAGTCATATAGACCTGTGGAATAGAATAGACAGCCTGGAAATAAAACTTCACATATGTGGTCAAATGATTTTTGACAAAGGAACCAAGATGATTCAATAGGGAAAAGCAGTCTTTTCAACAAATGGTGCTGAAAAAACTGGATATCCACATGCAGAAGAATGAAGTTGGACCCTTACCTAACACCATACACAAAAATTAACTGAAAATGGACCAAAGACCTAAATGTAAGATCTAAAACTATTAAAAAAAAAAAAAAACTCTTAGAAGAGAAAACATACAGCAAACACTTCATAACATTAGATTGGGCACTGATGTCATAGATATAACACCAAAGGCACAGGCAACAAAAGAAAACACAGACAAATTGGACTTCATGAAAATTTTAAAAATTTATGCATCAAAAGGCAATGCCAACAGAGTAAAATGGCAACTCATAGATATGATTTTTTATTTGCAAATTGTATACCTGATAGGGAGTTAATAAACAGATTATATAAAGAACTCCTAAAACTCAACAACAAAAAAACAACCAACCAGATTGAAAAATGAGCAAAGGACTAGAATAGATATTTCTCCAAAGAAGATCTACAAATAGCCTAGCAGCACATGTAAAGATGTTCATCATCACTAATCATTAGTGAAATTCAAATCAAAACCATAATGAGATACTACCTCACAACAATTAGAATGGCCACGATCAAAATAACAGAAAATAGCAAGTGTTAGTGAGGATGTAGAGAAATTGGAACACTTGTGCATTTTTGGTGGGAATGTAAAATGGTACAGCCACTGTGGAAAATAGTATGGCAGTACCACAAAAGATGAAAAACAGAATTATCATACGATCCAACAATTCCATTTTTGGATACATACTCCAAAGAACTGCAAGCAGGGTCTCAAAGAGCTATTTGTACATCCATGTTCACAGGAGCATTATTTGCAATAACTAAAACATGGAAGCAACCCAAGTGTATATCAACAGATGAACAGATAAGCACAACATGGTATATACATACAGTGGAATATTAGCCAGTCTTAAAAAGGAAGGTAATTCTGACATATGCTACAATGTGGATAAACCCTGAAGACATTATGCTAAGTGAAATAATCCAGCCACAAACAGACAAATACTGTATGATTCCATTTATACGAAGTACTTAGAGTAATCAGAATCACAGACAGAAACAAAGTAGAAAGTAGAACGGTGGTTGTCAGAAGCAGGGGAGAGGAAAAAATGGGGATTGCCTATCCTCACTCTGGGCTTTTATTCACAAAATTTCCTCTACTCCCCCAAATCAGCCAATTAGCAGAAATCTGATCTTAAAAATGACATCCCATTATGTTACATTGGCCATAATTGGCAATATAAAAAATGGAATTAAAAAGTCTCCCTAACATTCTAAGGGAAAATTACATTCTTATTCTGCTGAACTCACATATTAACTTTAAATTGACAACAATATAGAAACTTGGGGAAATAATGTAGTCCATTAAGAGAACACACATAACAAAGATAAATATAACATGTATGGTGCAACTTTAGAAGCAAGAGTACCAAAAATTCCTAAAATTGCAAACAGTAAATTTAATTTAAAAGAAAATTATATATTCCTAATCGAGTACTCTATATGATATTTGATAATTCTACTTAGAAAAGATTCATGTTCAACAAAAATTTGGTATTAAATAGGCTTAGAAATAGAGTAAAGGCAGAACCCAAGCCTTAAAGAGTTTATGACCTGTTTTAAAAAATGATTTATATGAATTCAAATTAAAGAAAGGTGACCTTAAAGATGACATTAAATTAGAAATTATTATAATGGAAAACAATGATAAGAATTATAATGGTTTCTTAGCCTTTTGGCTAAGATTAAGTGAGAAATTATAAGTATATATCAATAATGCCTTTAAGAAACAACGTAATAGGCCGGATGTGGTGGCTCACACCTGTAATCCTAGCACTCTGGGAGGCCGAGGCAAGAGGATTGCTCGAGGTCAGGAGTTCGAGACCAGCCTGAGCAAGAGCGAGACCCCGTCTCTACCAAAAATAGAAAGAAATTAGCCAGACAACCAAAAATATATAGAAAAAATTAGCCGAGCATGCCTGTAGTCCCAGCTACTCAGGAGGCTGAGGCAAAAGGATTACTTGAGCCCAGGAGTGTGAGGTTGCTGTGAGCTAGAGCTAGGCTGACACCACAGCACTCTAGCCCAAGCAACAGAGCAAGACTCTGTTTCGGGGCGGGGAGGGGGGGGAACAACAACAACATAATAGAATATACTCTAGAAAATTTTTGGAAAAAAATGTGTTCTTCACATTTTCTTCAGTAGAAATAATTTTCTTACCCTCCAGGGACTCGGTCTGGACGCCCACTACTGACACAGCTGGCTCCATAACCTGTACAGTCTCCACACACAGTGCAAACCATGCACTGCTCCAGCTTCCACTTATGCATGCCTGGAGGGCACATCATGGACTTCTCATCTTTTTCATCTAACTCTTCTTCCAGGTCTTCATCCATTGCTGTTGCCATATTTTCAACTCCAAACCCTATTTGACAGATCAATTTATAATTTTTATGTAGATTATTCTCATGCTTAAAAAATGAATGATAATTTTTCCCAATTAAAAAAATATAAGACACTATGGCAACACAATTCGCAATTGCAAAGATGTGGAATCAACCCAAGTGCCCATCAATTCATGAGTGGATTAATAAAATGCGGTATATGTATACCATGGAGTACTACTCAGCCATAAAAAGGATGAATTAGTGCCTTTTGCAACAATTTGGATGGAATTGGAGACCATTCTCCTAAGTGAAGTATCTCTTAAGATTGGAAAAACAAACACCACATGTATTCATTACTAACCTGGAACTAACTGATAAGCACTTGAGGAAGCAAAACTCAGTGGAAATCAAGCAGTGGGGAGGGGGAAGAGGGAAGGTGTAAAAACCTACCTAATGGGTACACTGAACACTATGAGTGATGGACACACCTATAGCCACGACTGAAGCATTACAAAAGCAATCCATGTAACCAAATATATTTGTATCCCCTTAATATTTTCAAATTAAAAAAAATATAAGATACCATGCTAAGCCAAGTGATTATACAAAGAAATTCTTAAATATAAGATTAACAAAAATAAATTTTAATTTAGGGATCACTAACAAATGCTCTCCCCATTTTATTTCTGCAAAAGGCAGTAGGGAAGGCTATTGTCAAACATAATCTCTTAGCTGCTACTTTCTGTCAATAACACTTTCAAACATTTTCCAATTTTAGTCCCTCTTTTCCATCCTCACTACCAACAGTTTTATTCAACAGACCCAGGAAAGTCTCCTAACCATGCTCTGAGCCGAGAATCCAGAATCCCCTCCATTCCAGAACACCTTCCCACAGCCAGCAATCAGTTTCCTAAAACACATATTTGATCCTGTGACTTTACAAGTTACAAACCTCTAACACATTTCCAAGGTCTTTAGAAGAACAAAACTCCTCAGCAAGAGACATTCATCACAATATGGCTCCTAATTTTCTCCAATCTCATATCTTTTCCCTCTGCTTTCCAAACATCCTGTGTCTTTTCACATGCTCAGGGCCTTTGCTCATCCCTGCTCCCTCGGCCTCTCCCTCCCTCATACACAAGATGCTTCTCCCTATCTCATCTACCAAACTCCTTTTCGGCCTTCAAAAATTCAGCTCAAGGCTCGGCGCAGTGGCTCACGCCTGTAATCCTAGCACTCTGGGAAGCCGAGGCGGGAGGATTGTTTGAGCTCAGGAGTTCGAGATTAGCCTGCGCAAGAGCGAGACCCTGTCTCTACCAAAAATAGAAAGAAATTAATTGGACAGCCAAAAATATATAGGAAAAATTAGCCAGGCATGGTGGCACATGCCTGTCGTCCCAGCTACTTGGGAGGCTGAGGCAGTAGGACTGTTTGAGCCCAGGAGTCTGAGGTTACTGTGAGCTAGGCTGACGCCACGGCACTCACTCTAGCCAGGGCAACAAAGTGAGACTCTGTCTCAAAAAAAAAAAAAAAAAATTCAGCTCAGAAGTCATTTCCTATGAGATCACTTACTACCTTTTCCAGAAAGTCAGTCACTATCTCCTCAAAGCCTGTTTATATTTCAATTACAACTTTTTAAATCATGTTATAATTCATTCAGTTTCTTTTTTAATTGAATATCTACTATATTCCAGGGATTCCTTTATGGCAAAGAATCAACAAACTTTTTGTAAAGGGCCAAACTGTAAAATAATGGCTCTGTGGGCCATAAGTCTTTGTCACATTTTTTATAACCCTTATAAATGTAAAATCCATTTTCAGCTTGGAGGGCTAATATAAAAAATGGTATTAGGTAATAATTTGCAGACCTCTGCTCTAGGTACTAAGGATTACGATAGTGAGCTATTACAAAGCTTATAATCTAGTAAGAAAGATAGACAATAATCAAATAACCATATAAAATTTTAAAAACAACAACTGTGATAAGGTTTTGAAGGAACATACAGTACTACGAGAGCATATATGGGAGGTCAAATCTGAGGGAATTTAGCAATTATTTTTTGTGTTTGACTTTCCTACTACATTTAGATCCTCAAAGGTAAGGCTGATTCCTGAGATCTAGATGAGTCTGCCGTCAAGAAGGCCAAAAAGAGATAAACTTGTTTTTGTTAATTTATACAGAGCTTAATCCTCAAAATCACTGACACTTTAAGCACAGTTCATGCTTAGTTCTAATAATATATATATATATTGTCTTACTCTCCAGCCCATACATAATTAAAAACAGAAAACCAGAAATTGGAGTGAAAGGTATCGACATACTAATAGTAGCTAGAAGCAAAAATTGAGAGCAAGAATAAAGTAGACACGCTGCTTAAAACAAACAAACAAACAAAAAAAACCCCCAAGACCACAACAAGTAGGGCAATCAAAGAATAAACCCCTCTTTCTTTAAATAGCCTAAGGGTTGGTGCAAAGGATACTGTGAAGAAGGTGCATCTATAATTTAGTCTTTTCATTCAGAGAGTGAGATATTCATAAGGATCACTCTTGGTTGTTAAGAACAGATTAACTTACAGGTGGCATATGCCTTTAAATAGGAAGATAATATTTGCCAGATAGACCACTGCCAAAAACTGTTAAAACTGAAAACATGTGGTATAAAAGGAACTAATAATAAAAAGTTTGGAAAATTCAGTTTTCTGGAATAATTTAGTCACTAAAAATGCTAAGTCGAAGAGGCACTATTATATTACATAGAATTTAGAAAAACATATAAGTAAGCCAGCTCATTTGCTCAGAAATTTAAAATTTAAAGTATATTCAATTTTTCCAGTGATATGCTTTTATCAGCAATTATCAAATAAATAAGAAATTTAGTGGTTTTCTAATAAGTATGAAATCAGAGAGCCATTAATTTTGAAAAGAGTAAGATTCTTCAGTAATGTTGTTCTAAAAAACTAATAAAAAGACAACACAAATTTTAAAATCCAAAAATTAAATACCTACCTTTCCCTCCTTGGTTCATAGCACCAGTGTCTCGTCCACATTGTCCTTTATTATTTACACCAAATGTCCAAACTTCTCCATTCTTCATTAAAACACAAGTGTGAGCTTTGCCCATAGCTACCTGAGTTACAAAATGGCCCTTCAAATCAGTTACCAAACCTGTAGGAAAGATACAAATTTGGTAAAAACAACAAAAAAGCCCTTGTGAGCCTAGTAAAAGAACTACCTTCAATGCAGAACTTTTTATTTCTGGGGCAAAATAATTCACTAAAATGGGAAATAAGTGGCCAAAAGACTGACAGAATATCACTAAGTTAATTTTTTAATTTTATGATGTAGCTTCAATGAATCTTAAAATGTTATTGTCCAGACTTGGGACAAATCTTTACTGTAGCATTATCTCAGCTCACTTTTTCCAGATGCTTCCTCCAAACCGATACCTCTCCACAGTACTCAGAAGGGCCAGTAGTTCTCAAACTTTTCTGATTTAAATACAAAGGAGCCCATAAACCATTTACTTTACCTGCTTTGACCTGCCACAGCAAAACAAAGTAAAACACTCGCCATAGTATATTGAAATGACATTGTTTTTGCAGAAACTTGTCAGATTTTCCAAAGCAGTACTTTCCAATTCTTCTCAACCTACTATGCTTTCTTCCACAATCCAATACACAGCTATTTCCTAAACTTCATTTATTCACATATTACTTTCATTATACTTGTCATATCCCAGTGCCACCCATATTATCTACTTAATATTTTTTGCAACAACTTTAAATTGATTGAAGCATTTTTAACTTTATCAAGCAGTAATACTCAAAGATTGTTGAATATTTTTCTAATATACATTAAAATAAAAACATTTTTAACAAATTATTTGTTTTATTTAAATTATAAATAATATCGATCTCACATCACACTTTAGGAAAGCTGTCCTATATCGTTAGCTCAGCTATCATTTCCTTAAGATGACCTTCCCTTTCACCTTACACTAGTTTAGGTCTTTTGTTAAGCACATCTCAAAAACTCCCACTTTTAGTATTTAGCACATTTGAAAAAGATGTGTGTGTATATAACAATAGTACTGATTATTATTATCAGTACTAGCTGACATGCCTTGAGACCTTACATGTGCCAGGCTCTATGCTAAGTATTTCTTAAGCATTATCCCCTATAATCTTAACAACTATATGAAGCAGTTACTATTAATAACTACCTTTTGCCGGTGGAAAAAACAAAAAGAAAGCTATGAAAGGTTAAGTAAACTGTTACCCAATTAAAATGTGTTAGTGCCAAATTGTTTCTCAGCTCCTCAAAAAGGCGGGACCCCATGTCTTTCTGGTCTACCAATCCCTGACATACCATCAATGCTCAATAAATATATAAATTTCCACCAGCCTTAGCCAAGAGGACTTTAGTAAGCAGCAGTTACACTGAATATTATTTTTAAACTATACAGTAGCCCACTGCAAAATTTTGATTCACTCTGACAGGTGCAACCAACTTAGATTCTAAACATTATCCCCTTAAGCCAATTCACATATCATCCAGGTACAGCTCAACTTTATAATTAATTGCTATAAATGTTCTATATATGTCATTTTTCCCAGCATAAAACAATCACTTAAACTAATAATCATAAACTTCATTAACTCTGGTTTCCTTCTTACAAAGAAATTCAAAGGCTTTACATATTTATCTCATATAAAATCCTTCCAAGTAGGATGTCTCATTCATTATACTCATTTCTAACTGCTACAAAGAAAATCCAGCAAACAAGTTCTTGAGATTAGAGTTTATAAATATAAAAGTATTTAATTAGTGCTATCCCTCACACCTATATTTCTTAAACTTTTGGTTTATCAGTCACCCAGTCACTTAACAAGTAATTTGTGAGACCCTACCATGTGCCAGACACTGTGCAAGACACTGAGGATATAAGAGCCAATAGAGACAGAGAGAATTTCACTCTAACAACCTAACAGAGGAGATACATATTTCCACAATTATAAATCAGCTTTGTCACGAAAATCATTTTCCCAGGGTACTGGCATTACCCCACCGGATATGTTGCATGAGCAACTAACTGAGTTTACAGAAAGCTTCCAGAGAAAGTAATAGCTAAGGTGAAGCTTCACTTGCCAAGCTCTATGACTAGATGTACAGAAAACTAGCAACAGTGCTCCTAGTGACAAGATATGAAAGAAAATTTGGAAGGAAATGTAAAAAAAAGTAGAGAAAGCATGCTACAAATACTAATTTTATAGACATATCTTTATAATACATAATGAATTAGTATTGAAACTTCTTTGCATACAAGTAAAAAGATGTTTAAGGTTTTTTACTTACTTGAACTATCAGAGTAAATGGCATCTTTTCCAAACATGTATAGTTCTCCATCTTTAGAAATAACTGAACTACTTCCATTATTACAGGCTGTATATACCACAATCTTTCCTTCCATCTTAATTATCTTTTTAGGTTTATAGGGTTTTGATTGCCGTCTGCTCTTAGCTTAAAATAAAATCAAATAATTTAAGACATCTATGTACAAACAATAATGACTCATACATAAAGCTCAAAGAAAAAGCTTACTATTTGCATTTATGATACATTTTATTTATTTATTTTCATAAAGGCCTGGGCTTCCCACATGCAAATTAAAGTGAGTCAACCTCAATTGATCCATTAACATTTAGGCTATCACTGCCAGATCCTCCTTCTTTGTAATGCACTGAAATTTCCAATGCAAAACACTAGTTTTCTACCTAAATTCTGGGGGGCCCAATCTCTGGATTAGCTATTACATTATCAACACCATTACATTAGCATACATATAATCTCCTTTTCTCTCAAAGTGCAACTCATATGTATTCTTACATTAGATCCTGGAAAGTAAATAAGTTCCTCAGTCATTAAACAAATATTAGGCAGCCAAACCTATGAGTCAATGAGATTGTAAGGAAAGGAGATATATACAAATAGAAGGAAGGTGAATAAATCTAAATGAGGTAATTCAAGAATCCTCTGCTCTCAAAAACTAAATCCTTGAAATATGAAAAATATGGGAACCATCAATCAGCTGTTCCTTCAGCCGATCCCAGTTCCTACATGTCTTTCAGAATTAAAACATATTGCTGTGCTGGAATTTAAAATACAATTATATTTTTCATATAACACAATCCACTTCCACATATACAGCAACTACTTTATCTGGTGCTCGAGCAAAGAAAGAATGATGTCCTCCAAATGCTACAAGGAAAAACTGGCCACGCCGAAGTTTCTGAGAGATGGTAACATGCTTTATGGCTATTTTAAGAGATTTTCCAGAATAACTTTTATTTTCACAAGATTTTTACATTATGTGTTGACTTAGAAATCTAATCCCTATAAGGTGCTACTCTAATGTGCTACAATGTTCAAAGTATGTGACAAGTTACAAAAAGAGAAAAATGACACTTTTGAGTAAGACTCTGAGCAGAAATATAGAAAATATAAGAGATAAACAAAATTATTTATTTTTCGTTGCTGAGCAATAATTTCATTATAGAGAAATAACAACAAGAACAATAATCCATAACACTATTACATAAGATTATATAAGGTTTATCCTCTTTCTGGAATATATATTCCTTTCAATGTCTTGGATGGAGTTCCTAAAATAATCTACTGGAATAAATAGGTTTTTAAAATAACTCTAGTCTAACAAAATAAGCATATATTCTCAGACGAATAGTCATGTATCCATAAAGCAAAAAATTTCATGAAGATGAACTCTAGGAAATAAGCAGCTACATTTCTTTAACAAACAGTAATGCAACGCTATGAACTGAATATGCCCCAATGTAAAAACCTCTATTAATTGGTGAGGTTAGTGGTACAGAAAATGATAAACTTTGTTAATAAATTTGGCACTATTTTTATTAAATGCCCAGCTGATCAGTCAACTTACTTGACTCTCCATCTTCTCCTTTACTAGCAGATCCTGTAAAGAATATGCTTCCATCTTCCGCAACTAAAAGGGCGTGAGAGCCATCATGTCCAACTGAGAAGTGTACTATCTTTGGAGATTTTGTAATTGGTAGCTCAACCCATTTTCCTGCTGAAGGACCACCTTGTTTGATTCCAAGACTCTGGTATTTGCCAGTGTAATATATCTTTTACATGAAAAAATAAAAAAAAAGAAAGAAATTACAGTACTTTTGGGAATAGCACATTGGGTATCACATGAGAGAAAAAAAGAAACGTAGATATTTTGTTGCAAAACAAAAATAACAACAAACGAAACTTTTCTTTTGCACTATTCAACTTCAGGGAGCTGAGCAAGAGAGAAATAACATATATTTTGCCAAAAGAAACAGTTCATAATAGTTTTTTGTATCTATACTTATAATTGCTCATATTTACTTCCATGAATATGCTCCAAACTCGAGTAGGAAATTCATAAAATCCTCAACTCACTTTTTCCAGTTTTAAAAACCTACATAAATATACCATATTTGCTTAATAATTTTAAATTTTAGAATTCTTTTAATTATCTTACTTTCCCCTCACATCCACTAGATAAGAAAAAAGTGTCCACCTCTATGGACTGACCTCTATCATCTATAACTTAATGATACATGCTCCTATCTCCCCCAACTTGTACTGTGTGTATTTCTTCACAGTTAGTCCTATTCATTAAAATTAAAACACAAAAAATGAATTCATCTCAACTCAGAAAATTTTAAGAACTCTATAATTAAAATTAAATATCTATAAAAAATAACATTTTGTAAATTTTATAGTTTTATAGTCTTAAATATCATAATTTTGTTTCAAAATATAAGCATACATCAGAGATATCATGGGCTTGATTCCAGATCACTGCAATAAAGCAAGTCACAAATTTTTTGGTTTCCCAGTGCATATAAAATGTTGACCCTATATTGTAGTCTATTTAAGTATGCAATAGCAATATGTCTAAGAAAATAATTCATATTCCTTAATTTCAAAATACTTTATTGCTAAAAAATGCTAATGATCATAGAGTCTTCAGCAAGTTGTAATTTTTTGTGCAGGTGGAGAGTCTTGCTCTAATGTTGATGGCAGTTGATTGATCAGGGTGGTGGTTACCAAAGGTTAGGGTTCTGGCAATTTCTTAAAATTAAACAAAAAGGAAGCTTACCACATCGATTGACTCTTCCTTTCATGAAAGATTTCTCTGTAGCATGTAATACTGTCTGACAGTATTTTATACACAGAACTTCCTTCAAAATTGGAATCGATGCTCTCAAAGTCTGCTGCTGCTTAATTACCTAAGTTTATGTAATATTCTAAATCCTTTGTTGTCATTTCAACAATGTTCACAGGAGTACAGCAAAGAAACCACTTTGTTTGCCCATCCATAAGAAGCAACTCCTCATCTATTCAAATTTGATCATGAAATTGTAGCAATTCAGTCCCATCTTCAGGCTCCACTTCTAATTCTATTTTTGTTGCTATTTCCACTACACCTGCGGCTACTTCTTCCACTGAAGTCTTGCACTCCTCAGTGTCATCTATGAGGGTTGGAATCAACTTCCTCTAAATTTTGATTAATGTTGGTATTTTGACCTCCTCCCTCCCATGAATCACGAATATTCTTTTTTTTTTTAAAGAGTCTCGCTCTGTCACCCTGGGTAGAGTGCAGTGGTGTCATTACAGCTCACCGCAACCTCAAACTCCTGAGCTCAAGTGATCCTCTTGCTTCAGCCTCCTGAGTAGCTGGCACTACAGGCGCACGTCGCCACACCAAATAATTTTTCTATTTTTAGCAGAGATGGGGTCTCGCTCTTCCTCAGGGTGGTCTCGAACTCCTGAGCTCAAACAATCCTCCCATCTTGGCCTCCCAGAGTTCTAGGACCACAGACTGCACTTGGCCAATCACAAATATTCTTAATGGCATCTAGATTGATGAATCCTGTCTAGGTTTTCAACTTACTTTGCCCAGATACATCAGAGGAATCACTATCTTTGGCAACTATAGCTTTATGAAATGTATTTCTTACAGATTAAGACTTGAAAGTCAAAATTACTCCTTGATCCACGGTCTGCAGTATGGATGCTGTGTTAGTAGCCATGACAACATTAATCTCTTTGCACATCTCCATCAAAGCTCTTGGGTGACCAGGTGCATTGTCAATGAGCAGCAATACTTTGAAAGGAATCTTTTTTTCTGAGCAGTAGGTCTCAACAGTGGGCTTAAAATGTTCAGTAAATCATGCTGTAAACAGATGTGCTGTCATCCAGTCTTTGCTGTTCCATGTCTAGAGTACAAGCATAGTAGAAGTAGCATAGTTCTTAAGAGCCCTAAAATTTTTGGAATGGTAAATGAACACTGTCTTCAACTTAAAGTCAGCAGCTACATTAGCCCCCAACAAAAGAGTGGGCTTATACTCTAAAGCTTTCATGATAGGCATTGACTTTACTTCCCTAGCTAAGAAAGTCCTAGATAGCATCTTCTTCCAATACAAGGCTGTTTTGTCTACACCAAAAATGTGTTGTTTAGTGTAGCCACTTTCATCAATGATCTTAGCTAGATATTCTGGTAAATGGATGCAGATTCTACATCAGCACTTGTTGCTTCACCTTGAACTTTGATGTTATAGAAACATATGACTTTTTTCTTTAAGCCTCATGAACCAACCTTGCATAGATTCCAACTTCCTTTCTGCAGCTTCCTCACCTTTCTCAGCCTTCACAGAAATGAAGAGAGTTAGGGCCTTGCTCTGGATTAGGCTTTGGCTTTAGGGAATGTTTTTATTGGCTTGATCTTCTATCCAGACCACTCAAACTTTCTCCATATCATCAATAAGGCCGTTTCACTTTCTTGTCATTCCTGTGTTCACTGGAGTAGCAGGTTTAATTTTCTTCAAGAACTTTTCCTTTGGATTCATAATTTGACTCCATATTTGGTGCAGTATTTGGCTAAATATTTCAGCCTATCTCGGCTTTCAATATGCCTTTCTCACTGAGCTTAATCGGGCTTTTGATTTAAAATGAAAACTGTGAGACTCTTCCTTGCTCTTGAACACCTAGAGGCCATCACAGGGTTATTAACTGGCCTAATTTTAAT
>CAUYSK010059146.1:0-43002 GCA_963575035.1 Avahi laniger | reverse complement strand
CCACCCTTTGTTGAAATAATTATTATGGGGGTAAGAGGATGTAGGACATTTAATGAATTATCGTAACACCAGAATAAGATGAAGATGTATATTCCTTTATAAAAGTGTAGTAGGGTAAGTAACAAGAGTAAGTCTATGGAGGCTCAGGGGCTTGGTGCTGTTATGTTAATTTTATTGTTCATGTCTCGGACCACTGTGGACTGGCGGACAGCCATCGCGGTACCGTCCCATTCATGGGCCGCACATCTTCCATCCTGGCGCCCCGCCATCTGCTTAAGGCCGCGTTCGCGCCTCCATTCAGCTGGGAAGGAGAGAGCTTGGAGAAGGCGCAGCTTCACTCTTCACGGCAAGAACCAGTCCTGTGGCCCCAGCCAATTGCGGGAGACCCGGGCAGGGTGCAGCCAGCTGACGAGATCTTGGAGCTACAGGACAGGGCCAGCTGGACACAGAATACGTGAATAGGTATTGGTCGGCCAACAGGTATTTATGAAGCGCCTTCAAAAGGGCAGCGAAGACCAGTGTCCAGCAGTCAGGCAGGAGGAGGTCACTCTCACTTCAGGGAACAAGGTCAGCTTTTTATTCTGTTGAGTTTTCAGCTGATTAGGCGAGGCCCGCCCACATGAAGGCGTGAGATCTGCTCTGCTCACTCCGCGAATGCAGATGTTAACCTCACTCAGGAACATGCCCACAGACACACCCAGGAAAACATTTGACCGAATATCTGGACGCTCTGTGGCCCAGTCAAGTTGACACCTAAAAAACTGTCACAACTGGTCAGCTTGAGGATCCTTTCACATGTTTTCTGGCCACTTGGATCACTTGGATATCCGTTTCCGGGAAGCACTCATTTTAAGTGCCTTTTCCGTTTTTCTATTTTTTTCCTTTTTTCCTACCGACTTGCTGTTCTTTATCGATCCCGTATTAGTTCTGCATTGCACGTGGTTGGTTGGTTTACGATGCAGGCGTCTGTACTGTGAGAGATTTCACACGCAGCTGATGAGTGGGGCGTTGATGGCTGCATATGTATTAATAAAAGTTGTTTTGGTTCCTCTGCAATTTCCCTAGAATGTTAATGTTTTACACCAAATAATAGCGGCTGATCACAAACTACCTTAGCACAGCCGAAGGGAGCGTGAGCTGCAGGGGTGCAGATAAGGACTGTGGCATCGCTCATTCACCTCACGCTCTCCCCGTTGGTGGCCTTGGACCACCTGCTTTGGACATTTGTCCTAGTCCCCGTTGATATAGCAGTCTCAGCCCTTCCCCATATTCCTCTCCATCGAGTTACCTTCACCTTTTACTTTTCTTTAAGGGAAAGTTCTGTATTTATTAGGTAGGTAACATATCCTTTAATATGTACTAATGTTATGGTTAGGGTGGTTATTATTGTCAGTTACCTGGCTTTGAGAATTCTTCCCGAAACCTTAGTTTTCATAAGCTCTGTTAGTTTCAGTACAAGATTTTGCAAAATGAGAAGCTTTTCAGGAACACACACATGATATAACAGCAGAAATTCCTGCTTCTTCCTATAGCCTGTGGCTTGTAGTTTTGCTTTATTTTGAATGATCTTTTTGGTGAATGAAAATTCTTAATTTTTCTAAGCTGATCTTAATTGATCTCTTACGCTTTCTGTGGCTCTAGTAAGAAATCTTTCCCTCCTCCACATGGATGGCATCAATGTATTCTCCATTATCGTCAGTGTTGTAGTTTTGCCTTTCATGTGTAAGTCCTTAGTTCAACTGGAACTGATGTGCGTGCAGAGCATGTGGTGGAAGACTAATTTCTTTTTTCTCCATATGGATGAGCGGTTGTCCCGGCACCATTTATTGAAAAGTCTGTTCTCTCCCCACTAATTCATGCTGTTAGCTGTAACCATTAATCAAATTTCTCTATTTCTTTGACTTCTTGGTTCCATTTCATTGTTTCATTTATTCCCTTTACCAAGACCACCCCTTTAACATTATTACAGTATGCCTACTTTTGTTATCTGTATGGCAGGGTTCCTTATTTGTTGGTGTTCTTTAAGAAGGTTTTGACTGTTCTTGGCACAAATACTCATAAATTTTAGAATCAACTTACCTAGTTTTATAAAACATATGTGTTGGGATTTGGATTGGAATGGCGTTGACTAGATAATTTTTAAAGAAAGCTTACATCTTTATAATATGATCCATGAACATAGTATACATTCCTTTTATTTACATCTTCTTTAATATCTTTCTATAAAATATTGCAGTTTTCTGTGTAAGGATTTTTTACCTTTTGTAAGATTTATTCTTGTGTATTTTATGTTTTGAAGCTAATATAAATGGTATCTTTTAAAATTTACATTTTAAAAGTATTGTTTGCATGAATATTTTTATATAAATTGTGAGACTTCAAGGAAATTTTTTCTTAAGATACTCCATATTCACTTACCCATTGTAATTAGAGATGCTTTAGCATGAGGAGAGAGGATTGGTAATTTTAGTTATTGTCTCTCCCCATACCCAGTAAAAACTACATATGTACTTTTAATTTCAACCAGTGTACACACATATTGATAATCTAGCAGTTGCTAGCATTACACAACATGTCCTAGAGCAGTGATAATGTTTTTTCTTTTCATTATTTTCTCTTTCTCTTCCTTTTTTTTTCCTTTTTGTTGGTTTCACTTTCTGTGTCTTTTTTTCCTCTTGTTGCTATTTGTAGCATGTATTAATAGATTATTATTAATTATGTTAAAGCATTCCTCGATTTGATGAATCATAAGCGTTATCTGACCCTTCATTTCCTACCTTTCTAATACTTAGTTCTGGGAACTCCATAGCAGGGGTTAGCAAACTTTTTCTGTAAGAGGCTGCAGAGTAACTATTTTAGGCCTTGTGGGCCATCTGGTCTTTGTTGCATCTCCACAGTTCACTGTTGTAGCAGAGGAGCAGCAACACATACATGAATGAGTATGGCTGCATTCCAATAAACTTTATTTATGGACAGTAAAATTTGAATTTCATATGTAATTTTCATATGTCATGAAATATTGAGTTTTTTCCAACCATTTAAAAATGTAAAAAACATTCTTGGCTTCTGGGCCATACAAACACAGGCGAGTGGGAAGGATTTGGCCTGCAACCATACACAGTTTGCCCAAGCCTGCTCTGTAGCACCCTGTGTATACCTCTAACCTAAGACTTATTCCATGAACTTGTCATTGACTGATGTATTTTTAATGGCTTCTTTTTGACTCCCGTGATCATAAATTGAATCTTCGTAAAATTAAGGTACAGGTTATGTTTTAATAATAGGCTTTCTTTCCAACTCAGTTGGAAAATGAATCAAGTTTAAGTTGATTTGAAATACTTAGAGTTTAGTAAATAAATGAACTATATCAAATGTGCATAATACTGAAGACTGAATTTCTTTCAAACTCTACTTAGAATTGTATATCGATCATTGGGGCAGCCCTTAGAGATGGTGTCGTTGAGCTTCCCTGTACCACCCCTGCTTTGTTCTGAGCGAGGAAGCTGGCATTGGGAAAGGTTAAGTAATTTCACTGGAGTCACAAAACGTGCAGAACTTGGCGTATAACCAGTTCAGTCCAGTACTATCTCTACTTTCACCACGCTGCCGCTCCTGCGTCCTTGTAGATAAATTTGAGTGTCCCTAAAAGATTAACCTTTGATAAGTCAATGGTACAGTATTGGTATGGCATTTACAGTATAATGTTCATGTAAATACTGCTTAGATATCTGGTTTTTCCCATGTTAATTTCACACCCCTCTGGATGATGATCCTTTCATAGCTGGATGGGGGTCACTGTCACTGTTTGCCCCCATACAGCCTCGCACAGGGGAGCACCTTTGGGAATAGTTCCTTGTTAAATGTTACCAAACCGAACTGGGTCTTTCGGCCCCCGCACAACGGAAAGCCAGATACTGAAGCACTGGGTTTTTGTGAGAGAAAAATTTGTTGCAGAGCTGCTGGGAGGCCTTAGATCTGTGTCCCAGACCTGGGGCTGGGGAGGTTTTATAACGGAGGGTAATAAGGTGCGATCTGATTGGATCTTGCAATGAGGTAATGCAGGGAGGCCTGACCGGATTGGATAATGCCATGGGGTTATGCCAAGGCACCGTCTGATTGGATCATGGATGTGATGTCCTCATCTTAATTCGGTCCCCGTTTCTTGGGCCCAGCACTTAGGTTCCTCCCGTGGTTGCACTCTTGGTTCATCCGGGCATGCTCAGGTTCCAAGGGGTTCCTGGCAACTGAGAAACAACTCACCGTTTTGTTGCACAAAGTTGAAACAGATCGGGCTGGTTCAGCGGTTACAAGTACTTACTGGTATCACGCAAGTCAGAGACAGTTTGGTAGGTGCTAGAAGTCGGTCCAATAAAATATCTGTGTTTCTTGCAGGAGTTTATAGCACAGTGCAGAGTGGAAGCTACCTTACCCGTCAATGCAGATTTAGTAATGCTTTGCTACCTGGTAGTGTCTATCTTTTCTCTATTCCAAACAAGAAATTTCCTTCTCCTTTCTTGAATTTGTTTTTGACACAAACATTTGTAAGTAGGAATGTTCTTTATGATGGATGGCATTTACAGCGTGCTTAGGCATCGTTCAAATAATCTTCAGTGTGTTTTGTATCTGTAGAGTTTTATGGACTGGCCTGGCAAGCAGTTCCCCTCAGCAGTATTGCTATTACTAAAATGTGTTAGGGACTTTTGAAATTTATTTATTAAGGATCCCTAGGAACAAAACCAGTTTGTTACGCTGGGGACTCCTTGTGACTGAAATGAAAAAAGCAAGCCCAGTGTTGAGTCATTCGCTTGGACTCTTTCTGTTTCGTTGCTGCCCCAGCAGAAGACCAGTTTCTGTGGCCCTGACTCATCTGTGTAAAGAACACATCACTAATCGTGGTCTGTCTGCCTTTCTGTCAGCTCATTCTGTTAGGCCACACGGAATCCTCAGTAACAGGCTGGAAGGAGGACTGAGAGAAAAGAAAATGTAATAATCTCGATTTTCTCCATTCCCATGTAATCTGTCTTCCTCTTCTTCTTCTTTTTTTTTTTTTTTTTTGAGACAGTCTCGCTCTGTTGCCTGGGCTACAGTGCCCAGCATCAGCCCAGCTCACAGCAACATCAAACTCCTGGGCTCAAGTGATCCTCCTGCCTCAGCCTCCCGAGTAGCTGGGACTACAGGCATGCGCCACCATGCCCGGCTAATTTTTCTATTTTTTTCTAGAGACGGGCTCTTGCTCTTGCTCAGGCTGGTCTCGAACTCCTAGCCTCAAGTGATCCTCTCACCTCTGCCTCCCTAAGTGGGCCTTGACCTCGCTTGGCCTGTCTTATTCTAATGTGATGAACGGAGATAAGTTCCTGTCTGGCTCTTCTGTACCACAGTGTTTATGTCACTGCTTATAAAATCATCCTAAAGTGGCACTAAAAATATTTCTTTTCCCTTTTTATTTGTACAGAAAATATTCTGAAAAAGTAAGAATTTTGATAAGGAAACATGTTGAAGGAGACATGTTTCCATATTATTACCATTTGGGGCTTGTTTTAAATCTTTGTAGTTTATTGGGTTGGGGTTATTGAAATACTGGATAAGCTGACAAAAATCAAAAAGAGCTTACGATTACTGGGCAAGTCAATTCTAGGTTGTGGTTAGATTAAATGTCTAAATAAGGTCCTGTTTTATTATACCACCCTCTCTCTCTCTTTTTCTTTTGTTTTCTTCTTCTTTTCAAATCTCAGCTTACCCCATCTTCCCAGGTGGAAGGGATAATGGTTACAAAATGAGTTGGAAATTTATTTCCCTCTACTTATCTGGCATGAACTGCTCCACATAAGTTGATGGATTACTGCTTCCAAGGCCGGCATAATAGTTTTGGTTTTGTTAAACAACTATAAATTTCACCTAATATAGTCTTAGTGTTAACAGGAAGAAAACCGTAAGTTAATATCTGTTACATTTCATTGCTTGAAAATAATTGTTAGTAGTAAACCTTCATTTTTGCAAACATAATTTGATCTCGTGTAATTGATAGAAGAAAATTCAGGGAATTTTGCAGGCTCTGTTTACAGCTGACTTTTTCAAAAACTGCCACACGTAATAATCCAAATGAATTCTGTTTATGTAATAAAGCAGGCAGAATTTATAGTCAACACTCAAAATGAATTACTGACGTCTCCAGGGGCGGCATATTTTAGTTTACATATTCCAGCCCTGTTGCAAAATTTTTATTGAAGTGTTTTATGATATACTGTGGTAGCAGTTTTGATTTGGTTGTCTGTTTGGAGAATCACAGAGGACAAAAACCTTTGGGACTTATTTGAAATTTCCTGTTTGGTACTGAGAGGAAAGATAGGTAAGTAGAGAGAGTCAGATGCACGTCAAATATACCTCCGCCGTTACTGCTGACGCTTGCAGACCAAATGCAGCTATTATTGTAGGCACTGTGACTGCGCAGGTTTTTCCAAACTGGGGAGGGAAAGGCATGCCATCATTTTTGTCCTTTCTCAACAGTTTTCCTTTAATAACAACCTGATTTATGGTTTTGAATCATTATTGCAGCACTTTGGAATGTTCCTTAGAATCAATCACTTTCACTAGACTTTCCTTCTGATAAAAACAAAAACAAGCTAGTTAGCTGCGCAGGTATCTCTGCTTATGGAATAGTCCCGGAAGCCCCTGTTTGTCATATTAGGAACTTCATCTGGGTTATGCCAAGGATCAAGGGTCAATATCATGGCTAACTTGGGAGCTACGAGTTCCTTCTTGGCCCGTGGTATGACATTTGTTCTTTCTCTGAATAACTGATTAATTCCCATAACTAATTCATGCTAATTAATTCCCACAATATTCCTATTGAAGCAAATACTATGACTGGGGCAATATTAAAATTTCAAAGATGGATTCAGACTATAAGAACTGGGTTTATTGCTGAAATATTTCAGCAGGGTGCCCAGCCCGATGAGCAGCCGGGTATCTGTCTGGTTGTGGGCTGTGCAAGGACTTTGGCAAAGGGGATGGGCTGAGGTTGCGGGCCAGAAGATTCAGGTTAGAATTAAGAAGGAAGGCGTTTCTTACACGTGGAGAAATTAAAAAGCAAGTTACAAAGGTAGGTCATGAAATAACCTCGCCTGAGGATATATTGTTTTTTCTTTTTTTTCTGGTAGACCGCGTGTTACCTGACCTGGAGTTGTCGACCTGTGATGAGACCGCATTGAGGCTTATAAAAAAATCTCTGTTGCTTCCCTCTGTTTGTCCTTCTGTTGTTTCTTTCTTTTTTTTTTTATTTCAGCATATTATAGGGGTACAGATGTTTAGGTTACGTATGTTGCCCTTGCCCCCCCTCCCCCCAAGTCCAAGTTTCAAATATGTCCATTCTTCGGGTGGTGCGCATTGCACTCTTTGTGTATGCACATACCCGTCCCCTCCTTCCGTTGTTTCCTGTGGTCAGTGGCTGGCAGGCTGGTCACTCAGGGGAGGGTCAGCTGCAGTTTGAGTCCAAGGCCATGTGCTA
Organism: Avahi laniger; assembly: GCA_963575035.1. Classification (NCBI taxonomy): domain Eukaryota; kingdom Metazoa; phylum Chordata; class Mammalia; order Primates; family Indriidae; genus Avahi; species Avahi laniger. The sequence goes on along the minus strand of CAUYSK010059146.1, from coordinate 35,498 downwards.
TAGCACCAGGGAGAGCCAATGCTGCAGATAAAGTCAAAAGACCGCCTGCTGGAAGATTCTCTCTTTCTCTAGGGAGGTCAGTCGTTTGTTCGATTCAGGCTCTCAAATGATTGGATGAGGTCCACCCACATTAGGGCACCTTTACTCAGAGCCCACCCATTTAAATGTTAATCTCATCCCCAAAACACCCTCATGGAAACATCCAGAATAGTGCTTGACCATGTATCTGGACCCAGGCAAGTTGACACAATAAAATTAACTTAACATCACAGACAATAGTGTAAATACGGTTGAACCACAGCCTGGCTCATTTCATTAGGTATTTACAAAGAGCATGTCAATGCACATTTTTTGCAAGCTTGCCTCTTTCTTTCTTTTTAAAACATGCACCTAAAAGGAACATTGGGAACAATTTCAATGGAAGCTCTTTGGCTCCAGGAAAGAAGGTAATTTTGCAGGAAGAAATAAGTCAAGTATGAGAAAGAGAGAGACCTAGGAGAATAAAATCTTTAACAAGCAGGTGTCTTATTTCATTGAACTTAGAGTCCTGTGTTTGTGTGATATGTCAATTCTATCTTGACAGTTTCTCTGCAGAGTGAGCTAATAAAAGACTTGTAGGAAATTTTTCTTAGTGGAAAGGGGAAAGAAAAAGCAGCTGCCTCTTTGGAAGGGGATTCTTTAAAAGCAGGAAAATGTTTAAAAGAGTAGCAGAAATGTCTATAAAAGTGAGATATTGGCGGCTAGAGAGGGGTTGGAGAAAATGTGCAAGATAATAGAAATTCCATATTTCACTGGATAAAAATCTCTAACCAGTGAACACCGATAAGGTGTTAAGTTTCATTTAGTAGTTTTAGGGGTTATTTATCATCCGGTCTCTTAAAGATACACTGTAGAGTAATTTGCATTTGCTTGGAGAATGTCGTAAACAGTTCCTGTCCCTCGTGGCTTTTCTTTTGCAAATCCTGGTTGTTTCTGGTGCCAAGAGCTGCTTGGGCACTTCAGAGAAAGCACTAGGTCTCTTGGGGATTAAGGTCCTACTGTGTAGTACTTGGTATTTCTTTAATCTCTGGGTGCCCCCCTTGTCTGGAGTGAGCAATATTGTTATTACTTACTGAGCTTTCATATAGAAGGAGAATTCCAGAAAAATATTTAATATTTGTGCCTACCTGATAAGATATTAAGTACCAAATCAGTTAAATGGACTCGTTGCTGGCATTCTAGGTCATATATGCCAAAACTAAAATTGCAAATGGTAACTTACCTCTTATGCAAGCAGTTACAAAGTAGGCAAATACAAAAAAGAAAAGAAAAAAAGAAACAAAAATGGCCGTACCATTGTGAATGCTTTTGGCAGTGCCGTTGAATTAAATTGTATTTTAATGAAAGATCTTTGTAATGAATATTTATGGTAACAGTGGCTCTTAATCTGAATTCAACAAATTCTGTTTCATCAAAAGATTAGTAAAACAGAAACAGTTTATAAAACCCCTCTGATCTGTCAGTCCTCCTTTTGCAGCGGTTCATTAACGACCTCCCGTGTGCCAGTTGTTCCAGTTGTTGGGGGTGTGGCTGTGGACGCGGGGACGTGGGTGGTCCCTAGGCGCCCGGCGTGGTAGACCGTAGACAAATGAACACAAACTTGTAATTGTCAATGATATTACCTCTACGAAGAGGAAAAGTGTGGGACTGTGGGAGGAACAGCAGTGTCTCGTGGCCCAGGGAACAGCGGTGGGGAGTGAGGACCGAGCTGAGGAAGTGTGGGCTGGGGAGGCTGGCGAGTGTTTCTGTGCAGAAGGAAGAGGATGGACAAAGCCCATAATGCACCTGTCTGAAGAGCAGATCTTAGAAATTCAGCGTAGGGAGCGAAGGGCGTAAAGCGGAGAGGTGGGGACCAAGTCACAGAGGACATGAAGCCAGGCGTCGAGGTTAGAGATTTGTTCGGTTACAACGTGGGAGGTGCCGAGGGTCGTGGGCTGACGGCATTTGTCCTCCTGTCCCCAGCTCAGATCTCTTGATCACGATGCGCTTGAGCGGGCAGCCCCGATGGAGGTGGGTGCCCACTGGTACCCCCAGACCAGTCTCCACGGGACACGTCCCTGAGAGACCACACATCACACTCTGTGTGGACCTGGACTTGACCAGGCATGAAATCCAGCGTTGGTGGTGTTTTCCCAGATTCTGAAAAAATCATGGTCACCTTCTGCCTTTTATCTGGGGTTCTTTTTATAGCTTTCGAAGAAAGCTGTTGTGGCCATCTCTAAATGTCCTCTCATGAAGTGTGTGTGTGTGTGTGTGTGTGTGTGTGTGTGTGTGTGTGTGTTTTCTTTTTCTGAAACTCAAGTTCGCGATCCTTCCTTCGGTACGATGTGGGCTTCTCCCCACAGAGGGGCGTTAGCGGGATGCCACTTGGATTCTTAAAAAGGTGTAGTTGAATGTTTATAGAACATCGTAACCGAATAGAACCTTGAAACGCCGTCATGAAAGGTGATAAAAAGATGACGATCTTATGGCTCTTGTGGGTTTCCAGGCGTTTGTCTCTGCACGTTGAAAACATGGCTCAGTGGTTGCTAGGTCGTGGATAAAAGCTCCTCCACCCGACACTGCAGATTTCCCCCCAGTCGCTTTCCTGCCATCGCGGTCACCTTTGGTGGTGTCCTCGGGCACAGGGTAGCTTGTGAGTTTTCTGACATTTAATGTGAGGATCTGTCCTTCAATTTGAAGAAAAAAGCTGTGATAATAATCAGGGCAAGGATTTGGTTTACAGGCGAGAGAGACTGTGCTTGCGTTCACACTCTTTGATTTTGAGTCTTTGAAGAGAGGTGTTCTACAGAATAAAAATTCATGATTTTGAAAGTTCTAGTTAGAAGTTTCAGTGAATACATGAAAAGCAGTGCTCATCCGCTTCCATGGGAACGAATTCTAAGGAATTGCAAGGCAACGTTTACTGTTTACTGTACCAGAGCTTAAGCAAATTGATGATTGGTTAAAATAAATCCATTGACGGGGAACTGTAAATTTGTTATACTTCGGTTTCATTTTATTGCAGTGTTTATTGTAATAGGTTTATTGTATATTTAAAAATTCAGATCTTTGAGAACTAAGTGTTGACTGAAGCACCTTTTCTTTTAAAATTAGCAAAACTCCTGAGAACTGTTTCCTTTCTATTTTTTAACCTGCAATGGTTTATGTACCTTCATAGCTTTGTAGATACGTTTTCTGTAGAGAGCAGTTCATTTAGATACTCTGTGGCCCATAAAAGATCACTTCAGAGTCTTGGATAGAAACATATTATGGGAAAGTTATAGGACTTCTGGAACCTGGGGCTCGCAAGATGTAAAGTTGAGGGCCATTTCTAGTACTCTCTTGCTATGACTCTGACAATTTAAATTTCAGCATCGTGCAGTGACTTCATAGGGGGCTTATGTATTTTAGAAATTTTGACCTCAATGTTAGCTTGGATTGCATGCTTGTTAGAAACAACCCTTAAGTGGAAAATCAATTTTTTTTCTCATGGTGGCTATAGACATCACTTCTCTTAAGCATAGGACCATTTATCATTGTTTATAATTGTCATTCTTTCGTAATGAGATATGAAATGCATATCTAGGGTACAATTGCATATTTTCTGGGAACCTTCGTTAGATAGTCATTTCATATTATCTCCATCGTGCCTACAGTTCAGATTACTGACTTATCTGTTTACAAAAGCTTAGGAGAATCAGAGATTCTGGTGGAAAATCTCCCGTGTAAGATTGGGGTCTGAAGGCTTGGGGATTTGAGCTGGCTCTGGCCCTAAGTTTTTTTCTGTGAACTTGGGCAAGAGTTAATTAAGACCAAAAGCTCGTAGCACTGTTAGGAGGATCAAAACGGATAAAGTAAATGAAAGGTCTTTGTAAAGCATAAGATGAATACAAATTTTAATCTGTTTATCGAGTTTCTGTTTGTTTTTGGTCTCAGTAACCTTAGCCACACAGAAGGGCCAACTTAAAAAAGGCTACAGCATTTAAAAATGATTACTACATTTTCTAACAATGGACAAGAGCACAAGAAGACAGTTTTTTTTGCCCCAAATATTTGTTCTTCCATGTGAGAATGCATGTATAAAATAAGGAAGGTGGTATTTTATTTGAGAAAAAAATTTCAGTGATAAAATCCATGAACGGATGAATTGTTCTTTGATTCGAGTGTGGTAAGGGCTGGACATTGCTGTGCAAGGTGAAGCTCAGCGTTCCGACCTAGTTTACCCGAGTACCTCCCATGTTGGTTTTTCTCTCGGTCTCATGGTCATTCTTGGGTGTTGGGTGGATGTCAGCTGCGGTGCATGTTCGTGATTGAAGTATCAGGTGCTGCCACTGGTCTCTGTTCTGGTGGCGGTTCTACCAGAGCTTGTTGGAGATTTCAATTTGGAAATTGTGGGAATGAATATTATAAAATAACCGGAGGGTTACATAAATATATGTAATAATTTAGCACGTACCTATAACAACATAAGGGCTGATATTATTAGTGGCTTAGTGTGTGCCAGGGATGGTTATATTTTATATGCATGTTTTTTCTTTAGTCTGTAGAACACCCCTGTAAATAAAATATGGTCAGCACCTTTTATGGATGAGGAAGGAGTCTTAGAGAAATTGAGTGAATTACCCCAAGTCACGCACCCAGCGATGGCAGAACATACACTGGAGCCTGGATCTGGCCCACGCTCTCGACTTCCCTTTGCCATAACTCTGTGCCTTTATGTTTGGGCTAGAAAGGGTGGCATCAAGCCTTCGAAGACCCTAAATAATGGTCCTTTATCAAAGGCTAAGTTAAGTACCACATGCATCCCAGGCTGCCGGCTCTCCCTGTGCTGGGGGGTCAGAGTCCCAGTGTGCGATGGTGGGTTTCTGGGGCAAGTGTCTTGCTCTTGCCTTTGCTGACTTTGCAAATTCCTTGGTGCCCCGGGAAGGCATAGGCCCCTCAGGGATGTGGGTACCTACGAAGGTAAGTTTTTCTCAGGGCCTGGTTTCTGAGCACTTGCAGAATGTTGGATTCCCGAGTCTGATACTTCTTTTTCAAAAGATGTCTCAAGTACGTTCCTTCCTTGTTCACAGCACTGACATCCCTATTTTGGGCCCTATCTTTTATGTACTTGGATAACTGCAGCAGCCCCAGTTTCCCTGCTTTTAGAATCTTTTGTTTCTATTCAAACCTTTATACTATAGCCAGATTCATTAGATGCAGCGATCTGCTGTTTATTTGGTGTCTGTGTTGACTTCCTGGGCCGCCCATAGTTTTATTCCTGTCACTCAACATTGTTTCCCAGTGCTGTGTGCTCCGGGCGAGCCTTGGTCTGGCTGAATACAGTGCAGTCGTCCCTCTGTATTCGTGAGGGGTTGGTTCCAGGACCCTCCCCCCCCACAGATACCAAAATCTACAAATACTCAAGTTCATGGTATAAAATGGAATAGTATGTGCATAGAACCTATGCGCATCCTCCGTATACTTTAAATCATCTCTAGATTAATTACAATGCCTAATACAGTGTAAATGCTGCGTACATAGTTGCTATACTGTATTGTTTAGGGAATAACGACAAGAAAAAAAAGTTTGCACTTGTTCAGTACAGATGCTGTTGTTTTTCCCAAATAGTTTTGATCCTCGGTTGGTTGAACTTGGGGGTACGGAGGGACAATTGGACTTTTCTCGTTTCTCCTTCACTCCACCCTTCTCATTAGATACGCCAACTTCTTAGTCTGCAGATCCCTCCTTCTGTACCTGTGGAAACATTTTCTGTACTTCAGGGCCTGGTTTTATTTTTCCAGCTGGAATATTTTTCTCTGGGCCCTCTAGCCTCATTGGTCTGTTTCTTCTTGGACTTCCTAGATCACACACTTTATAATACCTTCTTTGCTGTCTGCAGGAAGTTTGTGAATAGGTTGTAAGACTTCAGGACTTCAGAGTCTTTAGCCTCCTTGCTGCCCAGGTGTGTGGTAGGTGTGAAGTCACTGCTTGTTGGCATATTTGATGTCTCAATTTCAGTGTTTACTTAAATATGGTGCTTAAAATTAAAAATATCGAAATCATACCTACCTACAGAAAACTCCTATGGTTTTAAGCTCATCTGATACTTTGCTGCTGTGTTGAAGTGTTTTTTTCTCCCTTGTGTCTTGCCAGCAATCAAAGAGAAGTACACGGACTGGACTGAATTTCTCATACGTGATTTGACTGGTTCGAGGACAGCCCCTGCGAACTTGCTGGAAGGTGTATGTATTGTCATTATACATCTAACCTATCTCAGAAGCATCCCTGGACGGTGTATGTTTGTTAAATGTATCTCAGGAGCATCCCAGTTACGTGTGCTCAGACCTAGCAGCACCTGTGCATATATCCTTCTGCAGATACGTGCCTACTCACAGATACCTCTGTGCAAATAGCCGACCTTGCTTCATCCTGAGTTACTTAGGTGACTGATTCGAATAGCATTGATTATGCTTTCCCTGTGATAAAGGGAAAATTTTCTCCACGTGAATGCATTTTTAAATAACAATATGTTAGGATATCTTCCCACTATCCTATAAGTTTAAGTCTGTTTCCTATATTAGTGAATGTAAATAAAAATCTTGTAGAATAACTGTTTTGAACAGGTCGACCACTAAGCATATATATGCACTAATATAGTCTCTTGGAGTATATTGATCAGTGATTCCATTAAATATTCTACTTTACTTGCAAAACCCCAAGATTTGAACATACGTGTGTTAACTAATAATTGAATTAGTTTCCCTTGTTAAAAACAAGAGGGGAAATGGTAGACCATATTTAAATGTAGTTAAGGCAATTTTAAGATACTAAAGAACAATTAGTTTAATCTGATATCTTGATGGTTCGTTTGAAAGTAAATTTATGATGAAACATTTTAATATTTACCATATATATAATAAAACAGGAAAAGAAAGGGTACTATGTATAAATAATTGTTGAATTACCAAATCTGCTTTTTTAAGAGTGCCCCTTAAAAAGGGGAAAACTTAATGAATAACAGGGAATAAGGTTTGGACTTTGACAGTATCATATTCTCTTAATCTTAATTTGCCCTCTTCTCATAAATGATATTGGTACTTTAGAACGTCATTAATACAGTTAAACAGGTTGTGTTTTCTAAAGATTTTGCCTAATGCATTTGTTATATATCTTAATAGCTTCTATTTTAACTGTTTGGCTAGCAAATCAAAATGAGGATGGCTTACCCTTTCAAAGGGACAAATTGTCTTACTGTGTTAATTTTTCAAATGTATTTGCCTACAAGGCTGGCTGAACAAACACCCTTTTCATATGCTAACATATGCTAAAAAGAGGCAGTAATTATAATTCTCTAAACCAATTATCAGGTTAGGTGTAGAAATAACTTTACATAATAGTCCATTTAGTTGATCATTAATGTGTGTTAGACACGTCATCTACACACAATCAAGCTATACTCACATAATCAAAGCACCAGAGGGTCTTGGGTATTGGAGTAGTGGCCATGGGAAGATGCACGAATGTTAAAGAATCATGGTATAAATTTATAAACCTGTATTAGAAATATCTGTCTATGGGAAAAGTAGACATTTTGCTACCATACGTTTTTCTAGCTCCAGGCAAATTTGGGTATGACTTTTCTTAAAAACATCCTAATTTCTGACAAATGCAGTTTTGTTTGGGAAGGGTGATTTGTTTGGTGAGAATTTAGCACCAACTGTTATTTTCTGCTGTGATGTTGGTTGTTGGGTTGGGAACTGGGTATGTGGATGTGTGAGCGGGAGGGGGGAGGGGCGGGGGCTGGCCGTGCCCGGGTGGGGGTGGGGGAGCGCCAGCCTGTTTGCCGGTAGCTTGGATGATGGTGTGAAAAAGCATTATCTTCTACTGTCATCTGTTTCCATGAGAACCTTAAAAGAAAGTTTAAAATAAGGAGTTTTGCTTCTGTTTAAACAGCCTCTGCGAGGGAAAGGCCCTATAGACCTCATTACAGTTGATTCCTTAATAGAACTTCAGGATTCTCAGAGCCCTTTTCAGTACTGGATAGTTAGTGTGATTGAAAATGTTGGAGGAAGATTACGCCTTCGCTATGTGGGATTGGAGGACACTGAATCCTATGACCAGTGGTTGTTTTACTTGGATTACAGACTTCGACCAGTTGGTTGGTGTCAAGAGAATAAATACAGAATGGACCCACCTTCAGGTAAGGGCCAAAGCTTTTGCTACTGTATAGTGTTTTTTAAAAAAAGATGGGATATTTTCCTGGATGTGTCTCTGGAAAATTTATTAACTCTTTGGTATCTTTTACATCTGAGGATATGAATATTAAGCATTTTAACTTCACTTTCTATAGAGAATAAAACCAAAGACCTCAATCAGTAGTGTTCTCAGAAGAGAAAGTAATGTTGGAGCCCTCAGGGAAGTTGATCTAGTTCCTTTGGAATCACTGGTTCAGACAGAAAAGATAACAATATATTGAGAGGCGGGCATATTCTCCACTTTTTTCTTTAGGATTTTGTTAGTCTTGTCAGTAAGCTCCAAAATTTCCATTCATCCTGGTAGCCGTCTGTCTGTCTGTCTAGCCATATGTCCATCCATCTCTCTATCTATCCACTCTTCCACCCTTCCATCCATCCATCCAACCATCCATCCATCCACTCATCCAACCATCCATCCATCCCCCCTTCCATCCACCCACCCATCCATCTACCCACCCATTTTCCCATCCACCCAGGCACCCATCCAGCCGTTCTTCTTTCCACCCATCCGTATTCATCCATCCATCTGTTTATCCATGCATCTGAATATCCAAACCACAATCCATTCTGACCAGGAAATGGCACCGAGAAGATCATCATGCTTTTTCCCTGGCCCATCATAGATTTTTGTTAGCTTCAAATGCACGGTCAAATGACTTTGCACAGGCTTAACCGGATAGAACAGTGCATTATGTTCTGACATACCCAACTAGTCAAAAATCTCACTGTTTACAAAATAACCATTCTTGAATGTTTACTATGTGCCAGGTGATTTTACATCTGGTATGTTATTTATTTTGATTCCAAAAAATGCTGCACGTTTGGTGTGAATTTCATCTCCCAGCAAAGAAAATCGAGCCTAGGGTTAGGCTACCTGTCCAAGGTCCCCCGCTTCAGGGCGGGGTGATGCGATTCAGATGTCCAGGTGCCGTGTCATCCCACCCCCGCCCTGCAGCCCCTCCTTACCGTGGGAAACCCCAGAACAAAAACGTCGGATTCTTATAGAATCAGAAATGCCAAGGAAGAAATACATTTCTTTTAGAAACTGCTGATCTTTATTCTGGTCAGTTTTTAAGGCATGTTTAGAATAAAGACTTGGCTCTTTGCTTTATTAAAATCACCAACGTATTTCCCTCCCATATGAGTTGCCGATGTTAGTCTCGGGTACGCGAAGGGGAGGAGTTATCTGTCTTTTCTGTCACTGGCTCCGTATTGCATGCGTTTGCATCTGTGTTAAATTTGACAGGCACACAGACTAGTAACGTGGTATTTTATTAGTATTATTGTTGTCAAAATTTTGCAAACCAGCCAAGATCTTCATTTATTTCCTGAGTGATTTTGGGCTCTGATGACAGACAAAGGGCCCCCGTCAGTGTTGCCAGAAGAGATCTAAGTGCAGGTTTGCTCTGGGATTCATAACCCAGCAGGAAAAATTTACTTTGTGTGGGAAGTTGTGTGTATAAATCTCAGCTTAGTGTCTAATTGCTTTATAAATTTTAGGAGAAATATGTACTTGCCAGTGTACAAAGCAAAGGATTACTAGTCGCCTTGTAGGTTCTCTGTAATGTTTCTTTCCTGTGAAATTAGGGGACTTAGATCAAAAGCAAGAATGGAGTATGTCTCTGTAGAAATTCAGGAAGCATTTGCTATGAGCTCTCTCCTTCTTTAGCAAATTTGGCATCTTTATAACATAAGAATAAATTGTGTTCACTTATCTTAGAATTTTCTGGATGTAAGTTGTCTGTTTTACTTACAAGCTCATGGGGGTCCCTACAGATTTTGGAAAAGACACTCTCATCATCATGAACTTGACTTCCTCAATATTTAAATTGTCAGCAGGGAAAGTTCACGTATGGGAAGAAGAAAATAAAAGGCGAAAAGATATTTAAACGTGACTTTGTGTTCCTCAAATACGGTAGTTACAAGATGAAAGCTGGGATCCGTTACGGCCTTCCCCGGGGAGGAGAGGCTATTATTATCCACATTTCACACATGGGAACAGAACCCGATACTTAGGATTTGTATAAATTAATTTCACGTCCCAGTGTGGCTTGTACAACTTACATGATAGCACGATTTCCTTACCTGAAATACAGGTGGGAATAACATTTCAGACCAGCCTGGAAAATATTAGACCAGTTTTCTGCTTCTCAAACACCATTACATCATGCAAAGCGTTCAGCAGTAACCGACGGTGAGAAGGGAGGTCGGCGTCGAGGGAAGAGGAGGGCGAGGCCTTGTCAGCTTGTCCCTGCCCTCTGGGCCTCCTCTGCTTGCAGCCCTCACTGATACTGCCACTGCGATCAAAAATAATCTTTAGTTTTATGTGTTCTTTTTCATTTTTTAAAGGTCACAATGTTTCTCACCTGTTGAGTACAAATAGAGGTAACAGAAATCAGCTAGGAAGTTAGTCTTCAAAAGCTCTGGGAAAAGGTACTGGATTGTATACTCTCCACCTCTGAGCAGCATATAGTCATGGAGCCTTTGAATTTCGGGCAGGAATCAGAGAAATAGCGTTCCGGTGCCTGGGAGGGAGGGAAGGAGGGAGGGCGGAGTGTAAGAAGCCACTGGTCCCGCACAGTGGGGATAGTTACACATTTGCTGGGCTGCTGAGTGGCATAATGTGTATCAGGGATTGGTGTTTTCTAGGGATTTGATCTGTGATTAGAGTATTGTGTTTACACTTTGGTTTTCCAAGATGTTCAAGTAGCTCCTTGAGGCCAGCGGTCATGTAAGAGGCCCACCAACTCCCCATCTCTGGACGCGTAGGAAATAAGATACACTTTGAGGAGCGGAAGCCTTTTGAGGTTTTCTTTTTTTTCTTATTTATAGAAATTTTTTCCTTCAGAATCCTTTCAACCTTTTTTTTTTTTATTCTTGTGTTAGGTGGTTCCTGGAGTCAGGAAGTTTCTGAATCTAACTTAAAATACTTCCTCCCTGAACTTTTTCTTAGCCCCAAAAAAGAGTTGTTGCTTTCTGTATCAGTCTGTCCAAGTTGCCAAAACAAAATACCTACGTCTTAAACAATAGACGTTTATTTTCTCACAATTCTGGAAGTGAGAAGTCTGAGATCAAGGGGCCGGTGTGGCGGGGTCTGGGGAGGGTGGCTTCCTGGTTTGCAGAGGGCCACCTTCTCACCGTGTCCTCACGTGGTAGGTCGAGAGCCAGCTCTGGGGTCTCTTCTTGTAAGGACACTGATCCCATCTCGAGGGTCCCACCCACGGGATGGCATCCAACGCCAATCACCTCCCGAAGGGCCCACCTCCAAATACCATCCCACTGGGATGAGGGCTTCAACGTAAGGGTTTGGGGCAGACACAGACATTCCAGCCATAACACTTCCCAGTATTTACTCTCTCTTAACAGCCATAGATTAGTCTTTCCTCTCTGGAAGGGATCTGGTGTAGCAGGAAGTAGCAGAGGCTTTTGGGGAGTTTGAGGGTGGTGCTTGAAAGAAGGGATCACCCGCAAGGTCTTTGTTTATTTATGATTATTTTAGATTTTCCTGCTTCCTGCAGCACTTGTTATGAAACAACCCGCCAAACCCTCGCGCAGGGGAGATTGCCTTGTTTTCTTGTAGGCTCCAAGTTACAGACGGGTCAGAGTGCGTTTTAATTGCTTGCGGCTTCCCCACAAACAGAAATGGGCACGATGCACTCTATTAAACAACCTGCAGCAGTCATTTTAAGGAAATGTTTTATGCTCTTTTAATGGCGCTATTCATCGTCCATAAACTTGCCGGCATGGCCAGAGCGCCCGTGTCTCCCGCAGCGCACGCGGGGAGTCCTGCTCTCTGCGCGCAGCGTCCCTTAGGGGTTAGCTGTGCGGGTGGGTGAGCCCACAGAACTGCAGCCCAGGTTTTCAGAAAGAAGTATGCCTTGCCGTGGAGTTGGATTCACATCCTCAGGAAGAAGACAGAGAATCTTCATATTATAGGACAGGCAGAAACCTCCTGGAACCTGGGCTTCTTGTGACATTTGTCTCTGGTGTGGAGGGAGAGGGACAGCATCGTGTGGTCAGAGGAGTCAGCGTTGCAAGGGGGACGTGCCGGGCAGCCCTCCTTGGGCCAGCGTGTGGGGTCTGCGCGCCTCCTCGCTGGGTTCTGATAGTTTGGGTCTGGGTTTTCATTCCAACTAATCTTGAGCAGTTTTTTTTGACCACTCTTTTACTCTGGTCTCTGTCCCAGGGCCTCCGTCCCCCACTCCGAGACCCCCGTAAGGGGTCACGGGTAAAAGCAGCCCGGATGACAGAGAGAAAGAGCCGAGGGTGCCGCTTTTCATTTTTCTCCATTTTTGTGTCTTTGGTGCTGTCGCTGGAAATCCCCATCGTTTTCCATGAGTTGGTCCCTTTCCTACCACGCCGAGGTGGGTCTCCCTCTCTGTCCACTTCCAGACTGCTGGAAAAGGGGGTTTGTGCTCCCCTGGACATACAGCCTCCAGTTTGCTGGTTCTCCCTGGACCCTGCGCTTGTGTCCTCTGGGATTCGATCCCTGGCGTCCCCTGAGTGTCCTCCCCTCACTCACGGGGGATGCCGGGAGTGTGTCCCCGGGTGTCCCTCCCGCCTTCGTGGAGCAGTATGTAGGGCTCTGTGAGCTGGTCCCTTTGCCTGCTTTGTGGCCCCCTGTGATAAGCAGTGTCTTCCTCAGCTCACCTGTGGGGGTCGTGCAGTCTCCCCAGAAGTGTGCTTTGAGGCCCCGCTCTGTGCCCCGAAATATGACAGATGCTACTGAGAAGAATCACACTCTCTGTTGGTTCTGACTTAGAAATGCCAAATTGGAAAAAAGAATCCCCCAGAGGTAGAAGAGTATACAGGAAGTGCTAGAAAGGATTATAGACAGTAGATACAGGGAGAGGAAATGTTGTCACAAGCAAGCCTTTGTGTGTGTTTGTGCAACTGAACAATGATCCGGGCAGTGAGCGCGTTGATGACTCGGCTAGTTCTGGCGGCGTCTCAACACCTATTGTAATTATGTCCTGAAAAGATTGAATAAACTGCTAAAATGGGCTTCCAGCTCAAGGTGAGTTCAAAAGCTATGAGGATCAAAATACATGGCTCCATGCTAAAAAGCAGACATGGAAGAAATTAAAAATATAGTCCCAAAGGTTTAATGTTGCCTTTTAACTGTGCTTAAATTCATATTCATATCCTAAGTGTCTGTCTGAAGTCATCTGGGTTGATATAGTGAAGGTATAAACGTATCTACTTCAGCAAGTGCTTCTACAAATCCTATTTTGATAAGGCCTTAAATCTGTTGAGACCAGGCCATAAAATTCTCCTGCAGTTTCAGCAATAGGTAAAAACAGGGCTCAACTGTTTTTTTTTTCTTTTAATTTTGCATTCCTGCTGTGTAACCTCCATCCATAAATCTCTCTCCCCCCACCGCCTAGGGAAAATATGGGCAACATGTGGTGTGTTAAGCAAGATTTCAAGTGTAAATATTCAACTTGGTTGGTAAATTTTAATTTACGTTTTAATAATTTTCTGACTTACAGGGACTATTTTTAGCACACGAGAGCTTAGAGATTTAGTGAAAAATATGTTGTAATAACCTCAAATGCCAGACGAGTCGTTTGTAGTTTAGGAATGTATCAGGTAATAAGTTCCTCATCAGCGGGTGTTGCTTCCTGGGTGATACATGGAATTTTGGCCCATGGGTGACTGAAGATTTTGCTGATGTGATTAATAACGTTAAGTTACTTACAGAATGCCAACAAAATGCATACAAATATACCCCGAAGAAGAGCCCTATTACGAAGAGCCCTATTACGTTGATTCTTCATTTCTGACAGCAGAATCCCAAGTTGCCATTTAATTTCAGAAAATCCTTTTAGCAGGTGGCCGTTTATGGCGGGCAGGGTGTGAACTCTTACGGTGTCTGAGAATGCGGAGCTATTAGGAAGGACTGAGGAAAAAAATGCGAGAAAGAACCACCCAGAACATCCGAGTCCTTAAACTCTCCTGTGGTTTGCTGTTGCTACAGAAATCTATCCTTTGAAGATGGCCTCTGAATGGAAATGTGCTCTGGAAAAATCCCTTATTGACGCTGCGAAATTTCCTCTTCCAATGGAAGTGTTCAAGGTAAGAAGTTGATTCGTAGCAGTCTGTCTACTCTTTTTAAGAATAAAATGCTTAAAAGGTTTTCTACATCAAACCCTTTCCCACTTTGAAAAGCGACTTTCTTGGTCTGCTTCCATTTTAAATGTTTAAGGTTTTATCTGTTCCATTTGGCTATTTTTTGTGTGTGGGATCTTCCCATATTACAAGATGCTGATTGTAAAGACCCATATTACAAGATGCTGATTCAGTTTTTTTAGGTTTACTGTTTTTCTCCTTAATGAATTAGTATAGAAATCTCGATTTTACCTGCTCACTTCCTACCCCAGAAATAAAAGAAAATATCACAAGTCTGATTTTGCTGTTTGTTTGGTAAAAATAGTAGAAAATGATGCTTCTCGTCATGGTTCAATTTTCTCAATGGCTCAGGAAGGTTGTCCTGAGTGTCTGCTCAGTACCAGGCCTTCCGCCAGGTGTCCTGCAGCATGCTGAGCTGTGGAACATATCCCCACGGAAGCGATCGCCAAGTTCTCGATGCTTCTAAAATTATGCTGCAAACTTACGTGAAATAGAATATTAAGTTGTGGGCAGGAATGATCCATTTGGGCCAGAGGAAATCATAGAACCAACCCTGCGTATTTGGAACTGGAGTACGTGGGAGGCCGCTGCACCCCGTTGGTTTCCCTGGACAGCTCTCGGTGTGGCCGCGGTGGACAGATGTCAAGTTGCTTCTCAGCTCCAAGGAGACTCGTTTCTGCAGCGCAGCTGAAGTTTCCTAGGGAAGGTGGTGACATTAGAATGGTGTTTGGGCACTGCACTCAGCAGGACTTTCAGGCTTTGGCTAGGGTGTGGGCTTCCTGGATTTTCGTGACAAGTAAGTCCTCACCCAGGCTGTTAAACCCTCGCGGCAATCACTGACCTTTTTTTCAGCACCTCCCCTGTTTGTAAAATTGGATGCACTTAAGACCACTTCTTCTCACAGAAACCAGGGGCGGCCACAGGTGCTCACTGCCAGTGTCCCAGCAGCCAGGAGGGGCGGAGAGGGCCGGGGCGTCGTCCCTCAGTGTGGGTCGGTGCCAGCCACGCCGCGGACCGGGCACTGTCTGTTCCAGCCTCTTGAGGGAGCACTGGGAGGGGCGGCTGGTCTCACGGGGGGCTCAGGGAGAACATCGAGGGGCCCAGCTGCTTCCCAGTCAGGTCCCCACGCTTATTTCTTGAACTCTCGCCCACCCCAGTTGCAGGCGTGTCTGGTGTTCCTCGTTTCTGCCCCTCTCGAGGATTCCGCGGCATTCTTCGGCATTCATCGCGCTAGTTCTCAGCTTTCCTGCCGAAGGCTCGGGCTTTGGCTTTGCTGACTGTGTGACGTTACTTCCTTCTTGTTCATCAGCTTTTTCGCTTCCATGCCTTTGTAGCCGCTGAGTGGGTTTGTATCTTTATTTAAAAACAATACCTCTTGCCTGTGGTTTTGTTTAGAATTTAGGAGGAGGTAACATTGATGTGGGTTTTCAGTCTGCCGTCCTCACCCAGCGCTGCCATTTAAAAAAATCTCGTCGTGTGGACTCCAGGGTGCGGTAACGGTTCCACGCGCACCCAAGACCCCTGGGGCCTGGTGGGGTTTTGCCAGCTTCCCTGTCCTGCCCCGTGCCCCTCCTCTGCGTGCAGGGCTGCGCCACGCTGGCCTCCTTTTATGTTCCTCAAATGCCTGTAGTCCCAGTTTGGTTCTTTTTGTTAAATTCCTACCCATCCTTCAATCTCAACTGTAATTTCCCTAAAGGAATCCTTCCCCGGACCCCCGGCCTCTTCCCTGGCCCAGATTCCTTGCGTAATAATATCCACCCGATTTTGCCTAACCTGAGGCTCCAGGAAGGCAAGGACTGTCTTTCTCATCCATTGTTGGGAACATCATTTCCTGACCGTGGGAGTAGGAAGAAAATATCTGTCAAATAAACGAACTAATTCTTGAATGGACGTAAGTCTTTAACTCCCTGAATTTAAAAATTTGGAGTTAATGTAGTGTATAGATTGGTTGGCTGTGCAGACCTAGTATTTGGAACTGTGAATACTAAGACTCAAAAGGTATACGCATTAGTAATCCTTGTCTATTTGTAGTTAGAAGTTAACTAATTCATTAAATGTTGGTTAGCAGCTGTTCTTTGCGAAAGGCTATTTAGGTGCTGTTGACCTGGTTCCGGGGTTTAATAGTTTGTTTAAATTTTCCAAAATACAGTTAGTTTTCTCCTGTGAGAAATCAGACTGTTATTTTGATCGAGTACCTGAGAGTCACCATCTTAGTCAATATTTCATGCATCATTAAGAGCTGCTTAATGCTTTAAGATAGATACAAGGCAGGGCATATGGGTGACGCACCTCATAGATAAAAGCTGGTTGCATTGAATATTCAGTGTTCTTAAAGCTTGTGAAATTCTTTTATAAATGTTTTCTCTTGTTTCAATTCAGTGGAAGAGAAGTGGGCTGTTTCAACTATATTTTGTGTGGAGCGAATATTTATACATTTCAATTTTGAGGGCATGAGAACACCACTTTATTAATGGTTCCTAAGTGTTGTAACAAATGACCATGGACTGAGTGACTTAAAACAACAGAAATTTATTCTCTAGATTTTCGGAGGCTGGAATTTGAAGTCGAGGTGTTGGCAGGGCCACACTCCCGCTTGAGGTCCTTGCTTCTCAGGGTCGCCTGCAGTGGGTGGGATTCCCGGGCTCCTGGCGGCTTCACTCTGTTCTCTGTCTCCATCTGCTCACGGCCCTCTCTGCTCTGTGTCTGTCCAGCTTTCTCTGCACTTACAAGGACGCCGGTCATTTGATTAGGGCCCCTGCCAATCTCGCGAGCTCTCACCCTCATTCCATCGAGTTTACAAAACCCTATTTCCGAATAAGGCCGCAGCCACAGCTTCCGGGTGCACATGAACTTGTAGGAGACACTGTTCCACCCAGTGCAACCGCATTTCATGTCTGTTCAGTAATTTAAGAAATAACGTGCTAGAATTCTCTACCGAGTCCTTCTGCGTCCGCGGAGGTCATTAACTTAGAGAAATTGCATGGGCACCTGGGATAAGGACCAAGCTCTCTTAGCAGTTGCTTCATGTATTAAAAAAAAGAAGAGAGACTCTCAAGTTTTTAGTTCTAGCAAATGATATTCTCCTGCATGGTCCAAAAATAGAAATTTTATATGTGCATGTGTGTACATATAAATAAAATTTTTAAATATATATAGAATTTTTTATATATAGATAACTTTTATATGTGTGTGTGTGTGTGTGTGTGTGTGTATGTAGGTTTTTTTTTTACTTTGTTACCACTGTTTGATCATCACTGTTTCCCAGCAGGCAGGCTTCTTTCTAGTCTCTTTCATTACGGTAAAAGGAATATATGTTTGAATTCGGCAGTGAATCATCCGAGATGCATGTTGTTATGGAAAATTGCCATAGTGTTCAGCTGTTACGAGACAGAAGTCAAAGCTAAGCACATTTAATGGCCGGAGATGAGCAATATTTCCAAGCAGTTCTTTTTATTATTTTTACACGTTAGATGAAATGGGTGTTTTGGTGGAATGAATCTCATTACGCCCCGTGGTCCTCCGTTTGGGAGATGTGTTCACATCTCTGTGGTGGTGTCTGTGCACGCGGCCTGATCGAGCTCATGAATACAAACAGAAACGGGGTAAAAACGAAGCTCATAATTAGTCTTTCTGCTGTTATTTACTCTTGATTTGAGAGATGGGTCTGAATAGCTTTTGGATACCACATTTTACTGGGAATTCTGACTTACCTTCTTTGGAAAATGCAGATAGTCTTCAAAATGGACACTCAGTTGAAAAGTAAATAGTTGATAAAATGAGTATGAAAAACCTGAGTGACATCGAAAAACTCATTTTATTGAAAAGTAAATAATGAAATTTTTTTCCCCTGAAAACCAGCCTCATTATTTAGAGACCTAAAAGATTCACCAGAACTATCCATACACTGAAACTAATTTACTCTTCAGAAATGACAAGTGTATAGTGGTAAGTGCCTGTCACGGTGGCCCCTCACTGGATTTTAATTTAGAGCAGGTCTGTCTGCATCACACAGCTGGGTCATTAGGCTTTCAGAACAAAAAGAAATCTACTTTTTAAGAATCAACTTAAGATATCTTAAAAAATAATAAAACCTTTACTTGACATGGTCACGTTTCCTGATTTCGAAAGCCATCATTTGATTAATTTATGACACATCCCAATGTCTGCTCAAGCGAAACGCCCCGGTTTCCACAGAAGCTTTTTATTGTTGTGTTTCATAAAGACCCGCTAGGATGCGTTTCTCTCACAGTTTGCTTCTGTCGTCCAGCAGTGAACTTACTACAGCCCTAGTTCAGTCTTTTGGTCAGCAGCGGCTCTGCTGCCTCACTTTCCACTTTGCTAAATATCTGCTAAGATATCATGGCAGGATTTGGGGTAACTTAGTAAATTTTAAAAATAGGGCCGAAGGAGACTGGAAGACAAGAGTCTATCGATAATTAATGTAAGGCTTTATGTGTCTGGAATTTACAAGCCTTCTGTGGTAGTTATTTTTCATTCTCTGCTGTTCTTGTAATCGGTCTTACCGCTTGTTTGCAGATGTTAAATTATGGAAGTTTCACTGACAACTTTTTTTTTTTTTTTTACACTGACAACTCTTATATCCATCAAAAAGATCTACAAATAAGAAACAGCAGTTCCCAATTTGCCAGTGAATGGAAATAAAGTATTTTTTTCCTTAGAGGAATACAAAAATACAGCGCAGGGAAAAACGAATGCTCTCCAATCAAGTTCATTCATGACCACACCTCGTCGTGGTGAGGCAAGAACGCATTTGAAATGTTACTAAAATCCGTGATCGTGTTTTTATCCCTGAAAGAAGGGAAATAGAACCTTTCTGTGTTCATTTAAAAAATGTTGAAAACGTCAGTGTGTTTGAAATTCCAAATACGCTCTTTAGAGATTTGCGCTAAAGTGAAGGGAACTGAGCGTGAGGCCCCCAAACCTTGGCATTCCCCCCGAAGCCTCTCTTCTTCTCGTGCCTCTTTGCTGGGCACCCCACGTCTGCCCCCAGGCTTGGTGATTGACTAGAAGGACTCGCAGGATGCAGAAGTTGTCATACTCATGGTTACAGTAGATCACAGTGAAAGAATATAAAATAAAATCCACAAAGGGTAAAGGTGCAGGGAGTGAAATCTGGAAAACCAGGCAGAAGCTTCCAGAAGTGTCTCCTGGAAGAGTTGCACTGTTAATTCCTCCAGCAATGAATTGCGAAAGCAGGTGCCAAATACTGTTCTACCAAGGCGGCTCCTGGGGACTCAGTGCTCAGGGTTTATATTGGGGGCGGGTCACAGAGCCACCCTGTACCTGACACATACCAAAATCCCAGACTCCCGTTAGGAAACCAGGTGTTTCGTATAAATCCTGTTGTTTGTACTAACGGTGTAGGCACAGTGGACCGCTCTTACATTTAGGAGGTGTTTTATACTGGTGTAGGCTACTGCCCACTGGCTGCGTTCCCAGGTGCCAGCCTCGGCCCCACCTCGCAGTCAGGGCCCTCAGCGCGGACGGCAGCCCGGGGCCTGCCAGGTGAGCTCCCCTGCAGGTCTCCGTTCCGCCCGCCGGCAGATCCCGTCGGCTCTCCACTCAGTACTCAGGCTGCTTGTGACACACTGAACGCGCCTCATCCTGTGATTTCTTCGGTGTTTTTTTAGCTTTGAATGATGCACCTGTCAGCTTGAGTGTAGATTTAACCCTGAGGAGGGACTGTCTCTGGTGTTTCAGCCGGCAGGACCTGGGTCAGAGGCCAGAGCGATTAAGTGTGGCACACAGAGAGAAACTTTTCCTTCTCGTTCCATCTGGCGCAGCCCGACGGATTGTGAGGTTGTGGTTTCTATGGCGACCCGTCTCTTTTTCTCCTATTCAGCAGCAAAATGCAGCAACACCAAAACACTCGTTGTGGAGCTCAGCCTTCGGGTGGGCCCTTAGATTCTCCCAGAATTTGCTTCAAGCCTCCCATGTAGAGACAGAGCTTGACTTCTTCGGCCGGGTCATCGAGCAGTCAATGTTTGGGACACACAGTCGAAATCTCATTCTCATCCAGTTATGCCCAAATGGCTCTTTGAAAGAAAGGGTGTTTTGACAGTCGGTCGTTTTGTTATCGGACTGACGGCTGGTCCTCTGAGACGTCTCCGTGCTGTCGATTCCACTGGCGAGTTTTCTACCCAGTGGCGGGATCCGGGCTCTGTCCCCCGGGCCTCACCCGCGTCTGGGCCCGAAAGCACAGGTTCTGCAAGATGCCCACGATGTTTCCTCCTCCTGCTGTTCTGGGCTCTTTGCAGGATTGAAGAGGCTTGTTAAACAGACTCTCTTTGGGGTGGCAAATCCCAGAGAACTTCAGCGTGCGTAATGCCCGTCCTCCGCCGCCTGCAGAACTGAGGGGCGGGGCTCGTCTGTGCGGGTTCTCCGTGCGCTCTGGGCTCTTGCGCAGACCCACATCGATTCCACAGCCGAGAAAGGACAGTAGGGGCCTCGTTTTTATGAGTATTGGAGAAAATCTTATAAGAGACGTACTAAAGAGGGCAACTTTGGTCAGACAATAAATGTAACCGTAAAAATCACAGAGAGTTTCCCGTCACAATAGCTTGATCACAGGACCTGAACTCTGCTGCCTGCAGTCTGTTAGATAGCGACGTGCTTTTAATTCTGCACATTAAGAATTTAAGAATATAGTCAACTTCCAGTTATCTGCTCCGGGACTTATCGCTCCCCGATGGCTTCTGTTCACCACCGATAATTCTGGCTCTTGCCAGTTAACTGCGGTTGCAGAGAAGGCGAGATAATATTAGCATGATGGTGTATGGGATTTGGGGGGGCGGGATGCAGAGGAAATAAATCTCTTGTTTGTAATACCAGACACATTTCAAAGTGATTGTTGTGCCATATTTTTTATTTTTTTCAGATTTTCCATTCCACTCTCCATTAATAAAAATAATTAAGAATAGATTATAATTCTTTCATCTATGGAGAATTTTACTGTGGATTTAAACCACAGTGAAATTGTATGGAGGCAGGTTGATTTTTTTTTTTTCACCCCTTAAAAATACACGCAGATCCTTTGCAGATTAGGTCATTCTTTTAAGCTAATAGCACCTTTGACGAACAGGCAGTTGGTTGCAAATAGCGATGTCTCAGGTGAGGAAAACAGGTCTTCAGAGGTGAGAGATCTAATGAGAAGGGCTAATCCCACCCTGGGATTGAAGGGCCCCTGGGCTGAGTCAATGCTGGAGACAGAGGTCAAGAGAGTCAGGTGGTGCTGAGGCAGGGACGCAGGAAGAGGCCACATAGAAGTGTCTCCTTGACAAACCTGACTCCTCTCTTAACTGTATTGAAGTCAGTGGTTCTCAACTGGGACCAGGAAGAGGGGTTTGCCCCTCAGGAGACATGTGGCAATGTCTGGGGACATTTTGATTGTCACACCTAGCGGTGCTGTTGGCATTTGGTGGGTAGAGGCCAGAGATTCTGCTAAACATCCTACACTGCACAGGGCAGCCCCAACCAACAAACAATAATCTGGCAGCAGAACGTTCGTATCGCCCAAGGTGGGCATCCCTGGTCCAGAGAATGCATCTTTTTCTCACCTGGAAACAGGTGGGTCCATTGAAGCCAGGGTCAGTGGTGATGTGAAGGAGGCTCTTGAGACAGGACCTGTCATTAGATTTGGGCCAGACTGCCCGGCAGTGGGCACTTTCCAGTCTGGAATCTTCCGGCCAATAGCTTGCGAGCTCCCTATGTCCAGTGGCCACTGTGTTGATGTCTGGGAAGGGCAGAGCAGAAAGTGAGACGGCTTGGTGGAGAAGTTTTGCTCCTACCAACTTTGTGTGCTTTCTCTGAGAGGTGTTACCCATACGAGTGGAGACAGTTCAGGGCCTGGTGTCCAGTTTCCAGGAGAACAGCCTAGTCACTGCGTTTCGGGCTCCAGCAGAAGGGGCCGCCTCCGTGATTGCTATAAACCGTGTGGTTCAGGTTCAAGCGTAGAATACTACTGTTCTACATTTTCTCATTACTGTTTTTTTAACTTGATTTAAGGCACGACTGGTAGCTAAAATTGCTGTTGACAGCTGTGAATGAAAAAATGGAAATGGTTATTAGTGTTAAGCTTATAGATTTTTTTAATTACCTCTTTGTTATAAATATTTCACTGGCTAAATTTAAAGTTCAATGGGATTGATGTAGTAGTACTATGGATTTAATAAATGCTGGCATCTTGATGTCTGTTTTTTGTTGAAGCTAATATTACAAGAGTAATTTTCTAATGACAAGGTCATGGCTGAATCAAAAAGAGGAACAAGATGATCAATAGCCTTGAATTGTTTTTTTAGCAAGATATATCATGCTGATAGGAATAAAGGACTTAAAGCATGGTTCATTATATACCAATTTGAATGTAATTAAAACCTTCCTTTGATTTCATTGAAGCCTGTTCTTAGAAATTATGCAAATTAATTGAGGCCTTGAAAAGAAGCACATGGAATATTTGAGTTCCCTTAGACCAAAGAACTGGTGTGTTGGTACTGAAAAATTACACTGTGTGGTATTTTTGTATAATACTCTAAAAGATTTGGTACTTAAAAAAATTGGGCAGGGTAAATTGCATGTCTGTTTTTTTGTCTGTTTGATTTCATATCAACATAAGCAAAAAGGAAGAACCAAAAAATTAAACATCCATATTCAGATAGCTCCCAGAGGTAAGAGAATGTTGCGTAGCCTTTGATTGTGGAACTTGAGTTAAGAATTTGGTTTCTGCACAGGGATGATTTCACTGCTTTTCGTACATTAAAATTCTCACCAAATACATTTTAATTTTGTTGTGTTAATTAATGTGAATACGTTCTCTCCTTTGTCACATTCTTTATAAATGTGAGATGTGTTTATCTAATGAAGCGTGAGCTATTTTCAGAGTCCGTGATAGCCACATAGTGCACTGTAAGAGCATAAGCTGCGGTTCTTCAAGCTTCTGAAGTCAGTGTGGAGATGAGTCAAGTTCAGGTAGGCACGTGAGATACGAGCGTTTGCTTTTTCTGTCTCCCCTTTCTCCTGGCTCTCCGTTAGTGAAAATTCCTTCGTCGTCTTTCGTGGATTAATACAGTGATTTGTATCCTGTGCCTTGTAAAGAACTTTAATATTCACCCAAAGCTTTCTCACCCTGCCAGAGGAGTTTGGGTTGCTGCTCACTCACGGTGACTAGTGTCAGGGCAGCTCCGGGGCAGGTGGCTTCTCAGATGGCTACATTTGGTTCCTCCAGAGTCAGCTCCTACCCTTTCCCAGGCGTGGCCGCCATTTGCAAGGCAAAGATTTCACGGGGGGTGGGTGTTTAAACCGGCGGGTGACTGTGGGTGCTTAGTGCGCCTGGGGCGGGCTCTGGGGTTGTCAGAGCCTCGTGACTGCCGGTTGTTAGGTGAAAAACTGACACCGCTTACACCAGAACTGTGTAAATCCAGGACGCCAATACACTGGTTTGTCCAGACTGCTTTTTCCAGCTTAATGCTCTACTTCCTTTTTCTCACTGCTAGGTTATTTTCTCACTAGATTTCTGGGTTCTCAGTGTCAGGAACCACACCACGTCACCTGCTTTCCTCCTCATTCAGGGCAGGGTTGAGCCTCACACATGGTCTTCGAAATAACAGGGACAGGTTGAGATTGGCATGGATTTCCCAGCCAGCCACGTGTGCTAGATGAACCGCCTTGATGGACGTAACTTGTCTTGGTTAACACTGACAACATTATGAGAAGATACGTATCGATGAGGGATGATTTATGAGGCACTGTGGGCATTTCGTTGCATACGTTTCTTAAATCTTGATCGATTAACATACAAACGTACTTAAGTAGTGAAGATGTTTGTTAATTTTTGATAAAGACTGTGATTGTATATAACCATCTTGGGGGTCATTTTTAGGGTTAGAATGCTCTGAAATAACTTTTTTCATAAGCCATTGAAAAATGTTAGACATTAACAGCAAAAATTGGAGGTTTTAAGTGAATGATCAGTATTACTTGCTAATAGCTTCCTTTGAAATAAAATTTTAGGAGCTTATAGGTTGTAGTGGTTTTGTCCATTTGTTTTTACTAATTATTGGTTAAAAATAAAAGATCCTTTTTGGTCTGTGTTTCCCAGCCTGTTGTATAATCTGGTGGCTGGATCTTGGACTCAGAGTCAGACTGCTTGGGTTGGAAACCTCACTGCTTTTATTAGCTTTGTATCTTTGCTTAGGTAATTTAACCTCTCTGTGTTTTAATTTCCCCACTGTAAGGTGGATAACTACCCCGCAGTCTGTGTGGGGGGAGAGTGACATTTTCCCTTGCATGCAGGGAAAATGCATGCAAGTATTCACAGTGTGTGAGTTACTATTTTTACTCCCTTGATAGTACAAATACAATCCCTTTTCCGAAATTCACGGGACCAGAAGTATTCCAGATTTCAGATTTCAGATTTTGGGATATTTGTATACCTACTGGTTGAAGGTGCCTACTATATACCTACTATATACTGGTATACCAGTATACCTACTGGTAGAACAGCTAAAAATCCAAAATCTGGAATATTCCAATAAACATTGCCATTGTGCATCATGTGGGCACTCAAAAAGTTCTGGATTTCAGAGCATCTTGGATTTGGGATTTTCGGATTCCGGATGCTCCATCTGCATCTACCAAACCACTTTAGTCCCAGCGCAGAGGTGTCGTGTCTCAGGCAGAGAGAGCGAGATGTGCGTGGGCCCTGGAGGGAACAGCACTGATGAAGCCCAAGTGGAGAAAGGACGTTGATGTCTACAGAATCGCTTTTACGATGCCATTCCACTGAAAATAAGGTTCCCCGAAGAGAGATTGCCATGGTCGCCTGTTAAGACAGTCCTCCAACAAAACGAATGGCATTTTACTTTTGATCAATATAAAACTACTTCGGGGCAAAAATAAAAATGGGTCACGATGAATGTGGACGGGAACAACGTTGCTGGCATTTATTAACGGAGAGTAGTTTTTCTGTAAGCAATTTAACCAGACTCTAGTAATCTAAGTGAACGGTATTTCCTGACGGTGACAGGCATATTTGTAAGTATCCTGAGGATTTCGTAATACGTCCTGATCACAGGAATAACATCGTTCTTGATCCAATAATTGCCAAGCGCGAACGATTCTCCAGAGCTTTGCAAAGGCCAGAATGTCTCTCTCAAATCGCAGTGAATTTTCCATTATTGCTCAGTAGATAATCAGTTCTGTGAATCATCTTCAGGAACCGGGAGCTCTGCCTGTCCTTCACGTTGAGACGATTAGCTGGGGGTGTGTGTAAATGAATGCACGCCCTCAGACTGCATTAGCAGCCCAAAGTCCACTTAACAGTAAGTGGTCCAGGTGATTGCATCTGCTTTCCAATGAGAGTGTCTACATCTCCGCTCGTATGCTAATGCGGATGTGCACTTACACCCACGGAAGTCAGCGGGTTTGTGTATTGGCTTATCTGGAAATTCACTGCTGTTGAATTCCTCAATTATTGTAAAACCTTATTTCTTAGGAGTGTCAAATGACTTCTTTTGCCTCTTAGATCATACTCAAATGCCTCCATCCCTCCGGTATTTAAGGGCCAAGCCTCCCTGAATAAATTTACTGTGCTGCTCTCCGGGAATCTTTCCTTTATCATCGAGTCACGTGATTTTCATATTCCAAGTTAAGATTTACTCCTATAAATCGTTTGTCTGCCGTGGTCTCATGGTGATATTTAGTTTTTATGTGCTAGAAGTAAGAAAATTTGTTCTGAAATTTGGATCTTCTGTACCTGTTCTTGTTTCCTTCTCCCTTTGACAAATGTAGATTTTTTTATTTGTGTGTGTTTCATGCAACATCAGGTAGCCTACTGGGGCATACCTGTGTATGTTCATCTTCACGGAAGAGCAGAGCTAGAGGAGTTCAGTGGTGGCCGTGTGAGCACATGTGCCCCGGGAGAGAAGGCAGGGCTGTGTGCCGTCTGCAGAAAGCGGTCCCCACTTAACCTGGAGATGTAGGCTGATGCAGAGGACACCGAAGTCATTAGCAATGAGCGTTTATAATGCAGTCCGCAGCCCCGAGTGGAGAAGGGTTATCTGAGGAGCAAATTGCTAAGGAGAGGCAGCCGTGGCCTGGTCTCTGCTAGACACCCGTGGACCCGGGAAGGCTGTTCGTGCCGTGCTCCTGGGCCACGGAGTTTCAGCACAGCTTCGGTTGCTGCGATCGAGAGGCTTTCCTTCCGGAAGGGCTTGGAGCCAAGGCTCAAGGATGGGTGTAGACTGGGTTAAGACTCCACGTCTGTGGTCCAGGTCAAACTGAGAGCCTGGGGTGTAGAAAGGACCCTGAATTGTGAGTCAGCCCTACTTTGAAAGCCGGCTCTGCTCAGAGAGCCAAGATCAGGGCAGAAGTATCCAGAGCAGAGAGTGGGCACAGAATCCGGAATCGAGGGAAGTGAGAGGACCGCCCTGGTGATGGACACCACCAGGCAGGTGTCCCTTCCCCGTGACGGGGAGCCAGGTCTCAAGCGGGCCAGCCCGGTAGCTGCGGGTGTGTGAGGGAATGTTGCCGCAGGGAAGGAGACCCCTAGCAGAGAGGGAAGTGGACACTTCGAGACACTGTTGTGTTCATCTGGGCCCTTTTTTACAGTTACAGATGCGTCATGAGAGCCCGAGGGCATTTCTGTGTTGTCGCACGGCATAATAATGACTACTCCGGCTTGCTGAGTACATTCAAACTTCTGTTACATCATAATTTTAGAATAATTCCTCTTTTCAAAAGATGAAAAGGTTTTGTAATAGAGAAAGGTATTTACCTGCAAAATCCATGAATGTGGCTCGACCCCCACTGATTTGGGTCCTGGGGCATTGGAGACTTGACAGGAACCTGAAGTTTGAATCTTTTTTGAATGGTTTTTTTTAAAAAAATTATTTTTTATTGTTACATAATGTACATATTTTTGGGAGACACATGATAGTTTAATACATTCATATAATTTGTAAAGATCAAATCGGTGTCACTGGGATAACCATCACTTTAAATATTTGTCTTTATGCCCAGAAACATTCACCTTAACTGTTCATCTTTCAATACAGACGTCAGCGAGGCAGTTCTGGTTTAGTTTGGTGGCTCAGCGCTTGTGGTTTATGGCCCTGCCTTGGCATCACGCTTGATGTGTGTTAATCCGCATTAACCTCTGACATGGTTGCTTTCTACTACTTTTCTCTCCTGGCCCACCTTCTGCCAGTGACCTTTAAAAATAAATGCTTTGTTTGTCACATAAACAATAAAAGTCATCACCTGCACCTAAGAATATCTCCTTCTGCTTTCCCTTATGCAGATAATTTCTGTAAAGTGTTGATTGTAAGTGCTTATGGGAGTTTTAAGGGTTTGGAATGGGCCAGTTCCTTCGATTGGTTTGGTTGTATTTGGCCACGTCCCTTCTTGTTCTGATTGGGGCAGTGTTTGCATCACCCACACTGAACACTTGCTGTGTGTGCACGCGTGCTGAGACCTCTGCAGGCTGCTGTGTGTGGGGACCTGAGAAACGCAGGGGTCTTGCGGGTCCTAGAGGCGTTTACGTTCTGTAAGTTTCTGCCGACGCGGTGGAGAGTTCTCTAAGCAGCTCCTCCTCCGTGGTCTGCTGTGGCGCGTGACGGCGGGGCTGGCAGAGCCGGCACAGCCCGACTGTGCTCTGCGCGAGCCTCAGGGCAGGATCCAGAGTAGCATCATCGAATTAATTAAAAACCCACTTTAGGTTTGTAGAAAAGAAACTAACAGGCCCCCAGATACCTTTTTGTACTTCACACCCAGTGGATGTGTGGAAAGCGCGGGATTTATTTGCAGCTGTCCTTTCCTTGGGCACGGACCGCAAGTATGTTTACTCATCCACTGCTGTTGATCCAGACTGAGTTATGAGGTGACTCCATCTCAGCAAGATAAATTCTGGCGTGCAGAGTGCAGCCAGCCTCATCCGCTGCTGGATAGCTGAAGTGGGTATTGAAATTTGTTTTCTCGAGGAGGCAAGGAAGCCCCGTCTGCGCACATAAGGTCGCTGTGAGCGGGTTGCAAAACTGCCAGACACCTATTTATTAAAAGAGGGGTGTTGTTTATCACTATTGAGTAGGAGTCAAGTTCTGATTGTCTGCAGGGCAGTTTCGGATTCTTGGGTGCGCGCTTCTCCAAGATCATTGGCTCACTACCAGTAACGGGTGAGCTGTATGCACTTAGACGCAGGAGGTGGGGGCGACTGTCACCCAGAGTGTCCGCACGGAAGCCCTGTGATGTAACTCCAGCAGCAAGGGGCCACGTTTTCCGAAGACACCCCACTGTGTTCAGGATGACTGATTGCCTCCATCACCCCGCCGGCCTCCGTGGAGAGCACCTGGGAAGATCAAAGCCACGTGATGTGAATTTTTTTACTCAATGTAAATTTAAGCGTGGCCACGTAGGCTTGCTGCCTGCCTCTCCCTTGCAAAAGCAATTTAGTCTGCAGAAAATAATTAAATCCCCAGTATCTTGCAAAAATTAGGCATTCGAAGTGGGGAAGGTTAATTATTTTCATCTGATTTCAGTTGCCCAGTGAAATGCTCAAGGATAACCTCCGGACGGTTCCCGAGTTAACTCCCGAGGCTGCCGCTTTCAGTGTGTTTCTCTTTCTGCCCGCAGGATCACGCAGATTTGCGAAGCCATTTCTTCACAGTTGGGATGAAGCTGGAAACCGTGAACATGAGTGAGCCCTTTCACATCTGTCCTGCATCAGTGACCAAGGTGGGTTCTCCTCCCCTGCTCTGGCCCCCAGCGTGCATCGAATTAAGTCTTTCAACTCCAAGCTGACCTGATGAAGTATATTCACCCAGGGTATCAGCGATGCCCGGTGACCCAGAGGCAGATTGCGTCTCTCCAGCCCAGCACTGCTTTAAGCTCTTTTTATTACGGCTAGCACAGGGCTGGTCTAATCAGATGCCTCCTCTAACATCGCAGAGGGACGTTTTTCCTTGTCTTCTGAGGGTCGTCCACTGACCAGGTGCACGTCGTAATCATTGTAAGAGTAGTTTTTTCTCCTGCACGGGTCGTAGTGAATATGATCTATTTATATTTAGAAACTATCTGAAAATAGTGAAAAGCAAGTTCTCACCTCCCACGTGTCTGTCCTTTTTCTCATCTGCCTTCATTGACTGAAAGCAAATTCATGCTTCTAAGATTTGCAGATTCCAAATGAAATTACCTTTTCATGTAAAGGCATTTTTATGGTGATCTGATAATCTTTTAAGATTTTAATATCCCTTCCTCACAAAAGACATGTCAATGATATGACCTACGTTAAATTCTAAATTGCCTGTTTCTACCTTAAGTAACCGCTTACAAATGGTGGGAGAAACTGAACATTCTTAGCCAACGTGTGTCTTGGTATAAGGGCCTTTGGTGTATTTCAGTGGGAGAATTTAATTAAAGACAAAAGTCAATTTTATTTTAATTCCTTTTTCTTAAGGGAACTGGATTTGTTGATGCAGTCATTATTGTTTTAAGGTTATTTGAGTGGAGATTTTTAAAAATTAATGATTTGGTGAAATTGGAGAAATTTAGTGATGATAGTGTATTGGAGAATATGGAAAGTGATTATAATAATGAAATGCTTTTTTTCTTTTCTAAATGTTTGTTTCTTTGGTGAACATAATTACTTTTATAACTATTAAATTTATTTAAAGGGTAACTTTAAATATTTAAGGTAATTTACTTAAAGAAAGTATTGACTCACACTTCGTGTGATCATCTGGAGGTTAAACTCATGCACGACCGTTCCTTTGCCACCCATTAGAAACCTATTTATTCAAAATGGCCTTTGAGGTTCTTTGCTGTGTCTTCTGGTAGCTGGAAGTTTTTCCAACGCCGAAGCCTTGTACCTTGCTGAATCCTGGCCAGAATTTCCCTTTGTTCCCTCGGTCCCTCACGTTTTTGCACCTTTAAACAATTGCCGTAGGTAACGATAGAATGTGACACATGGATGAAAATATCTCTGTCTAGTTGGGTAGATGTCCAGTGGTAGGTATTTGGTCTTCACAATAAATAATTTTCTCTAAATTGGCCTTATTGGGGGGGAGAGGGAATAGGTATTTTTACTGTTTTATTAGTGTTTTTCTTTTCATTTTACTTTTTCTTACCCCTCTACCAGTGGTAAAATACTTAAGTCATGCAGTCTCCCTTCACCCCCTTCCTCTTACGACCCTGTGTCGCTGCTGCTTGGGCTGGGGTGCCTGCTTCTGTCCCTTAGGACCTGGGCAGACACCCCCTCGGGTGCAAAGCTCGTCTTCATGTCATGAGGTGTCAGAACATTCTTAGTGTAGGAGACGTTTATAATTAAATGTATTTCTCTGAGCACTGGATAATGCTTTAGAATATTACACATTGTGCTGTCATCACTCATCACGATCCAGATTTCATTTACCCCTCCCGTGGGGTTTGCCTCGGTGGCACCCCTGAAGAAATAAGTAAATAACATTACAGCAAACAGACAAGCATGTAATGGCTCTGGTATTAAATGGCCGACCTTTAGCAGCAAAGCGGGATAGTGTTTTTGGTGTTCGTTACAGGGTGAGATATTGAGATGTTGGTAATGTCCTCTGCATTAAGTGAACTATGTTGTGTTGACAAGGGGAGAGAGGAAAGGAAACTAGAATGAGAAGTGTCGAGTTCTGTTTCTGTGCTGCCGTCTCTGAGCTGTGTGGTCTTGGGCAAGTTGGTTAACTGCTCTGAGCTTTTAGTTCTGAGACTGGTGGGTTCTGGACCGGGTGGATCACAGAGCAGTCGTTGTCACCACTTGGGAACACGAACCCTGATGGAGTCGATGAAACTTACTGAGCTTTTCCCTGAGAGGTGTGCCCGCGTGAGCGTGGATATGAACAGGAGTTGGAATTCCTCAGTGCCCATCTTCACAGGGTCTTGCAGCTCTAAGAGATCCTGGCACCAAAGTTGCATGTTTTTAATATACATACGTGTCTGGGTATGAGTGTCTGCAGGACAGACCTGATCACAGCAATTTAACAGATATCTACTGATCATCCACGGGCACTGTACCGAACAATGGGAACATTACCTCTGCTGTTAGGAAGCTTATATTTTAATAGGGGAGAGACAGACAATAAACAAAATTAAGTAATAAATAAATATAGTGTGTTACTTGTCAAATGCTAGGAGAAAAATACACCAGGGAAGGAGCATTGCTCTGCAGGGAGGATGGGATTTTCAACAGGGCCGTGGGGAATTGGCCTTCCCAGGCAGATTTGATCCTTTGGTCCCTAAAGTTGCCTTTCAAAGCAAAACTTCAGGCAGTAGAATTATAACTTTTTATTGGAATTAACATAGAGAAGAACAGAAATGAATTTTCCTCTCCTGCTTATCTTTGAACTAGATTGCTTCCAGAAAAAAAATGTAAGACCCAGGAAGCATAGCTCAGTAAAACTCTCAGGTTTCCTAGGAAAGTCTGGTTTGTGTCTGTTGAGTTGGGAGAGGGATCTTTTTTTTTCTGGCCAGTTTTACATACTCGGTTCTTTAAACCCATCATGCTTTTCGGTTTCGGTGCATCTGATTTTTGTCCTCCGCTTTTTCTGTCAACATGCCTCGTTCCTGTTTCTTCATGGATGTTTTTTCTTAGATTCAGTGGACATTTATCCAGTTCCCATGTACAAGCCATTTACTATGCACTTGAGAATACTTTTTGTGAATAAAAATAATGCTACTGTCCTCAAAGAACTCAGGATCTACTGGGGAAGACAGACGTGTTGTCAATCCACAGGAAGGGAGGAAGGAGGGTTTTCAACACAGGGGTTCAAGCCTGGTGCTCCGGGAGCACAGAGCAGGGTCTCTTCATTCCAGCCAGACCAGCAGCATTGGAATTTGAGATGTACCTTGAAAAATGCACTGTAACCCGGTAGCTTACGCATGGAGTTGGGGCATTGTAGTCCCTGAAATGCTGAGTAAAGGCAGGCTTAGTGCACCTGTTTCCTGTCGGGCTGGAGGGTAGGGTGTTAGAGGGGTGTGGTGCAGGATGAGGCTAGAATCCTCCAAGCCAGATCTGGGAGGTTCTTGAAGGATGTGATGTGAGGAGTGTGGGGCCTGCTGTGGACGCTGAGAACCCCGTTCGACCTTCACTTCCCACCTTGGCTGTCAGCTAAGCTGGGTTTGTCTGACCTTGCCAGTTTGTCTTCCAGCTGTGGTCATTGGGGTTTGCTTCTCTAAGTTGCTAATTTTTTCCCATTCTCTCTCTTGTATATATTCTAGTTATTTGTTTATCTTTCCATTAATGTGACCACAGTGACCCATTCTAACTTTTTAGCATCCGGGTTAATTTAGTAACAGGCACTGAAATCCCAGTTCGCGCCCAGATCATTTTGATGAGCCGTGTCAACCGCCTTTGCAAGCTGTGCCAGCGTTTTATCCCGGCATCATGTGTAGTTCCAAGGAACTCACCGTTGGCTCTGTTTTTTTCTTTTTCCTTTAGGTTTTTAGCAATCATTTTTTTCAAGTGACTATTGACGACCTACGACCAGAACCTAGTAAACTCTCGATGCTGTGCCATGCGGATTCTTTGGGGATTTTGCCAGTACAGTGGTGCCTTAAAAACGGAGTCAGTCTCACCCCTCCCAAAGGTTTGTATTCTGTGAAAGTTTTCAGGGTTTGGGTGATTCAGGAGGGTGTCTTACCGTCACTGAAGTGCTGCCTTTGTTAATCGGGAGAAGTTTGTGTTGTGAAGGATTTAGACGTGGTGGAATACAGCTTGCTTCTTCATTAGCTTGACGTAGGCGTCAGTCATAGCAGCTCTGTGTCCTGATGGAGCCTGTGGTCCTGAGCTTCCATGTCCCCCGGAGGTTGCCCATCACTTACTGTGTATTGACAGCTAAGCTGCTGTTGTTTCCTGACTGAGGGTGCAATGTTGCTAGATGGTTGGGGTTAAAGACTTGAAAAGTGTCTGAGAAGTGACTTTAAAAATGCAACACAACACTAATGAAGCCTTTCTCTAGTTCTTTAATTTTCAACAATATAAATTTTCC
Source organism: Avahi laniger (assembly GCA_963575035.1). Lineage (NCBI taxonomy): Eukaryota > Metazoa > Chordata > Mammalia > Primates > Indriidae > Avahi > Avahi laniger. The sequence goes on along the minus strand of CAUYSK010059146.1, from coordinate 2,086 downwards.
AGAGTCCATTTGCTCTCACATATCCAACAATCTGATGCTATCATACATTAAAATAATTTAAAATTGGGGTCCAGGAATCCACATCATTAGTAAGTGTCACACTTGTAGTTTACTAATTTGATTTGTTGTCCCATGTAGGTCTCTCATTGGTATCTCTATAAAATTCATCCTTCTCAGTAATTTGGGGGGAGTTTTGAGGGCCATAAGCAGGACTAGCTGGTATCAATGGACCATGACTTCTACGTGACTTAAGTGGGCCGTGTGTGAACACAGATAATTACAGTGCTGGGGAATAATTTTCCAAGGGTCTGTGGTTATAAGAAAGTCAGGCTTTATTTGTTGAGCTCCCTTACCATCTTGTGAGAGTGCAGTGTATTTTTTATAATTAAAAGGGATTAGCATTTAGAGGCGGTGGTGATTGTGGTAGTCGTGGTTTTATGATTTCTTTTTGAGGTATCTGTTACATGTCACAGCTCAACACCAGGATGGAGAACCATGCTATGGAATTTTTCCAAGCACCATTCTTTACTTTATTAACATATGAAAGTAGAGGCTTTTTAAAAAAAGTTTGTTGTTTTTAACTTAAATCCTGAGATTTATAGAGAGAGTATGTAGGATTTATTGTGCGTATTGCCAAGTGATTTCAGATGTTTTCATGTGTGTATGTTTTTTACAAATATGTGTTGTTGTTTAGATTTCTTTTAAAACCATGAATACTGCTGTGATTATGATGTGTTGCCTGATCCCAAAGAGAGACAGGTGGAAAACAGCTGATGAAACAAAAAAATATGGAAGTATAGAAGAGATTGAAAATAACATAGATTTTTTTGTTAACACTGTTTTGACTCTGTTCCTACTAAAAAAAAAAAATCTGTCTCCACACCTTAGGGACAAGTAGTCACAGCTAGCATGGATAGGAATTTTTCCATGTGGCTTTCTGTGTTAGGTGCCTTCCAGGTAAGCAAAGGATAGGACCTTGGAGATTTTACCCCGTTAGTTTAAACCAAACATACAATAAGTCAATATTATAAGCACCATGAAAAGTTATCAAACAAATAAATAGACTCAGCAAAAATGTGTACAGGTTATCAACCTTGACTTTCTACTTTTAAATTCTTTCATTAACCTTTCCGGCATAGAACATCAAAGATTAATTATAGAATCAGAGGAGAAAAAGTTCCACCCAGGGGCACCTTTTGTAGAAAATGTTAAGCCTTTAAATTTCTCTTGTAAAAGGCATGAGCAAAGGCTGAAGTAATTGGCTTACGCGAGCGCTTTGATTTGTCTCTGTTAGGTTGGCCATTTAATAGACACATAAACTGTTAACACGATTTAAGAAGTAAAGGTGTATTTTAATGATTATGGAGACACAAAACAGGGAGCCCTAATTGGTATTCTCTTTTCCTAAAGAAAAATCTCAGACACTGACTGATGAACTTGGTCTGTTTTGTCATCCGTTATGTCTCAGACATACCAAAGCAGGCAGAAAATAACGCGCTCGCGGCCCTGCTGCCCCGCTTCAGCGGGTGCTGACGCTTTGCCATGTTGATTTACATTTCTTAAAAATGAAATACGAGAAATGAAAGCATCACAGATACAAATGAAGGCTGAGTCGCCCTTGCGTCCTTCCTTTCTCACACCCCATGGCCCCCGTGTCAAACCTGTCCATGGAGCTCGTCTACGTTTTCAGAATCTCACCACTGCTTAACACCACCGCCTGCCTGGCTCAGCCCACCAGGGAGTCTTACCTGGTTACTGCGGTGGCCTCGGGTTTAGCTCAGGGGACCCTCAACATAGCAGTCCCGTTGATCCTGGTAGAACATAAATCGTAAGTCCCTCCTCTGCTGGGACTGTCCGTGGCTTCCACCCCACTTAGTGTCTAAGTCAAGACTGTGGACAATGCAGTGGGGCGCAGTGGCTCACGCCTGTAATCCCAGCACTCTGGGAGGCCAAGGCAGGAGGATCGCTTGAGCTCAGGAGTTCCAGTGGTCTCATTTGTAGTCCCATTTTCACAGACCAGGCAGCCACCTGTGGCCAGCCATCCCTGCCCTCTGTGAGCTGCTGGGACGCTCAGCTCTGGGTCACT
>CAUYSK010059145.1:0-13825 GCA_963575035.1 Avahi laniger | reverse complement strand
TGGTCTTCAGCCAGAGCTGGCAGGTAAGTGCCTCCTCCTGATATGCAGATTAAAGATAAGTAACCCTGGCCTGAGTCATTTCTGCTCAGATCTCTGTAGTTTGCAAGTGACAAGTGCTGATTCTAGGACCTTGAGTGGTCATTGGAATTGAGGGAGTCCTTCAGGTGCCAAGGCTGGGTGGCGGAGGCAGGGAGTGGACACCATTTGACTGACTCCAGGCAGGGACCTCAGGGCTGGCCTCCCTTAGGAGCCCAGGGCCTTGACCTCCAAGGATACCTCCCTTCCATCCTGCATTTTCACTTCCTCTGTCCTAGGCCGGCTCTGTGCCGCCTTACTGCTCTCCCATTTTCTCCAAGCCAGCGATAACTGGGCCAACATGTGCTTCTGAAAAACATAGATCTTTCTGTCCATCACGTGGCTCAGAGGCCACCCGATCAATCTTCCAAAAGCTCTGATCACATCACCCCTTTGCTCCTAAACCTACAGGGGCTCCCCAGTGCCATCAATAACTCATCTCATCTTTTCAGTCAGTTCTCTCTCTTTGCTCCCCCTTGGCTGGTGTGTGTGGGCCTCATGGTCCTTGAACTTTTTTTTGGTCGCACCAGAATGCTGACATATACACTGGTTCACAGTGGAGGAGCTCTGGTTGAAGAGGATGCCAGGGATGTGCTGATAATCCCTTCTCCCCTTCTGTTTGAAAACCACAGCTTCAGCCAAATGATTCTGATCAGGAGTGCTCTCAAATACCTCCATGCTTTAGCTCATGCTGCATCCTCTGGCATTTCTCCATGTTCAAATTTTACCTGTCCTTTTTCTGTGTTTTGTTTTTTTTTTTTTTTTTGAGACAGAGTTTTCCTCTGTTGCCTGGGCTAGAGTACTGTGGCATCAGGCTAGCTCACAGCAACCTCAAACTCCTGGGCTCAAGCAATCCTACTGCCTCAGCCTCCCCAAGTAGCTGGGACTACAGGCATGTGCCACCATGCCCGGCTAATTTTTTTCTATATATTTTTAGCTGTCCAGCTAATTTCTTTTTTTTATTTTTTTAGTAGAAACAGGGTCTCACTCTTGCTCAGGCTGGTCTTGAACTCCTGAGCTCAAATGATCTGCCTGCCTCGGCCTCCCGGAGTGCTAGGATTACAGGCGTGAGCCACCGCGCCCGGCCAGAAGTGGTCCCTTTGACTTCCCAGCCTCTAGAACTGTAAAAAGTAAATTCCATTTCCTTATAAATTATCCAGTTTCATGCTTTCTGATATAAGCAACAGAAAATGGATGGAGACACGTATTATACCTATCTTGTTCCAATGTGTCTTTTTGTAAAGCAAAGGTTTTGTTTTTGAGATTTATTCATGTTGATGCCTTCATTCATTCTGCTTGTCATTCACTGTACCCATTGCATCAGTTTGGGTCCCAGTAATAAAGAGATGACACACTCAAAAGATTTAAATGAAGAGAGTTCACTGCAGGGGCTCTTCCTAGGGATGTGGGCAGGCTTGAGGTAACCATCAAGGAATGATGGTGACACACCCAGGGACTTAGCGGCATCAAGAAGCTTTTGTGCTGATTATCTTTGCTCCAAATTCATTCTTCATTGCCAGCTCTGTGAAAATGGATCTGAGCCCTTTAAATATTTTTCCTTTGCCACTGGCGTGATGTTAAGCACTGTCAGCAGAGGGTAAGGGAGCAACATCGCAGAGGCAAAGGGTTTCAAGCTCCTTCAGCACTCACAACCTGCAACTTCTCAGGAGCCTGGCTCCTGCTGTGGACAGCAGCCAGCAGCACCCTGTGGTGAAATCTGACACTCATTTCTGGTGGTTTTGCAGCCTCCAGTGAGACATCTCCCTGTGAACAGCTTTACCTGGCACCCTAGCAGGAAGATTCCCAGCAAATTGCAGAGCACAGATTTCTAGTTCCACCTGTGTAGCACCACAGTGTCTTCTCTGTCTTTTAGGGAGCCACAGCTGTGCCCACCCAATGAGGTCTGGATTTCAGCCCTAGAGTGGAGAGGGGCTCTTCTCCGGTGCTGTATCACATCCACAGGGGTAGCGGCTAATCCTTACATTCAGCTAGTCCCATATGCCCCAGAGTTCTCTTTACTTCTTACTAGTCAATTCCTCATTACTCCAATCCCCTGCTCTAATTCATGACTTTTTATATTAAACTCTCCGTTCAAGTTACTGTGTGGCTTCTTTCTCCTGATTGGCCCTAAACTGATACATAGTTATCACTCCTAAACCTGAAGGGCCAAGAGGAGGGAACAGCTACTGAAATCCAACAAGAAACGGAATTATGGGAGAGTGCCTGCCTGATTCAGAGAATAGATAAATAAATTAAGGTTTATTCATACAACAAATTACAACACAACATTTATGCAATATTTTCTAGAAGGGAAAATGTAGTCTCCATTTTCCTTTCTGGACATATTCTCAACCCTTCTTCACTGCTCTGTGTCTGGGAAACTGACAGTGGGGTGCCCGCAAATGGTTAACAACAAATATCGTGGGGAAAAAATGACCCTGGTTTATAGTGTTTGCTGATTTCTTTGGCATAAATACTCCCACTATGACTAAGAGCCAGCCCCAGCACACCACAGGAGGTTGACCACTAAAGATGAAAACTCCAAGCTCCTTTGCCCTCTGGCTTTCAGATAGCTCTGCCACTGGGGGCCCCAGCAGAAGATGGGAGGTGAGGTGAGGTAAGAGAGCCCCTCTCTCCCCTGCTTCCCCCACCCATAGGCTGTGGTTTGGGTGGGACTGTGTTTCTCTCCCCACAATAAGCCTGGTTAGGTTGTTCCTGCCCTTTCTCTATTACACAACATGGCTGCAGCAGTGAGCATCTTTGTGCATGTCCCCTAACCTTTGTGTGAGAATTTCTCTTGCAGTAGGGGTATCGGATAAAATACAGGATGCCCAGCTAAATTTGAATTTCAGATAAATACCAAATAATTTTTTAGTACAAGTTTGTCTTAAATATTGCATGGGACATATTTATACTAAAGATATATTTGTCTGAAATTTGTCTGAGACTTGTCTGAAAATCAAATTTAAGTGGATGTACCATTTTTTTGTTTTGTTTTGTTTTTTGCTAAATCTGACCACTCTACCTGGGGAGACTCCTCGGAAGTGGGATTTCTGTGTGGGTATTGTTCTTCCTAAAATAATGTCTCTAACATCATGATAAATTTTCAGCCATAAAAATCAGAAACTGAACTAGCCAAAAGAGATAAAAGGATCTACTTACCCATCGTAGATGACAACCAAGAAGAACAACAAGTCCCAGATGAACATAAAGATAGCATGTATTCTGATATAGTCCTAGATGAAGAAAAAAATTTAGTTACGTCAGATGTAGATTTTTTAGATCTGGTTTCTCAAACCACCTCCAAAAAGCCAAAGAGTCAAGAGCCCATAAATAACTATGAAGGCAAAACTGTGGAACACTTACAGATCAAATTAGACAAAATATAAAATTATTTGGCAGTATAAAAATATAAAAAGAATATATATGGATGTCTGTATTTAGGGAAGAATAATTTGAGAGATTTACTTTAGTCTTAGATAATATTACGCAACGCAATTAAATAACAGTGACAGCACAATAGTCAGAGTTCATTTTGTGTTACCTGTATCTACTCATGTTTATTTATTAATAATTGCATTTTGTCAGAAATAAAACAAAAAAAAATGTCTCCAACATGGTTTGGGTTCTGTAAATTGTATACGATGGTTTGATTTCACATTCTTAAGATGCCTCTTAATCTAGTTTTCAGTCATCTGTGACCCTGCATTAGGTCTTTGACAGGGCTTGACAGTAGGTGCGGCTGTGGTCAACTGCTGACAACGTAGAGACTAGGGCTCTCTCTGGTGCAATGGGGAAGACCATTACATGAGACATGTCCATAGAGGAGGCCGAGGAATGTGCTGTCCGAAACTCAGCCTATCTGGACTCAGCCTCCCCTCCACCCTAACACTGGTAAATGTCTCTTAGCAGGCCAGTGGGAATTTGCCTTTGGAGCCGAACTCCCTTCCTTTCCAGAGTCTCCCTCTCCAACCCACTTCCCAGAGGCCTGACTCTGGGGTCCTACCCAGGCTTACACTCCTGAGCATCACACTTGACCTTCTCCCCACTTCCCTGCCAAGTCTTGCCTGTTTGGACAAGTTTCTTTGCTGTCAGGGCACTACAAAGCAAGGTGACAAATTAATGCCCCAAAAGGCACTAATTTGGTGAAACGTGTTGCCTCCCAGGAGCATTTGTGTTTAAAGCAGTAATCCAAAGGGCTGGATTTTAAGACTATTTTAGGGGGCTTTTCCGGCACTTCACACAGGTAAATGCGATTCTTCCTTCCCTTCCAAAGGAAGCATTTTTTTTCCTTCTTTTTCACCATTTCCTCCACAAGTTTATTTCATTTTTCCTCATCCAGAAGAATTCCTAATTTTCTTGACCTTAGGGTAGTAGATTTAAATAGGTCCAGATCAGGCAGGCAATTGCGTTTCAGCGCATCTATGTGAGATACAGTTGTTATAGTTATCCCACAGTGCCATCTGCTGCCTGAAAGTATCAGGCACCCGCAAGGTACCTTACTGTGTATTTTACAACAGCAGGTTTTTTTCTTAAAGGGACAGTTTGGTTTGGTTTGGTTTGGTTAGGTTAGATTCTGTTTGCCTTGGTTAGATTTGGTTTGGCTTGGCTTGGTTAGGTTGGGTTGGGTTGGGTTGGATTAGGTTCAGGTTTGGTTTGGTTTGGTTTGGTTTGCTTCATTTTGCTTTGCAACACTGATGAATTTCTGGGGTTCTATTAGGTCGGCTAAGAAGGCATTGTCTAGTAAGCAGATTCTGTCTCAGAGGTCTGGGCCTGAGATTCTGCACTACTAGCATGCTCTCAGGTAATGCCACTGCTGTTGATCCGAGGGCCACATTTGAGTATGCAGGATATACCGGAGTAGAACACATGCCTGGGCAGGAAACTTTTATACCACAAAGCTCCTGGATGGTTTTTTTTTTTTTATTTCAGCATATTATGGGGGTACAGATGTTTAGGTTACGTATGTTGCCCTTGCCCCCTCCCCCCCAAGTCCGAGTTTCAAATATGTCCATCCCCCAGATGGTGCGCATTGCACTCTTTGTGTATGCATATACTCGTCCCCTCCTCCGCCTCCCCCCTGCTCAACACCCAATGGACGTTATTCTTATATGTGCACTTACGTGTTGATCGGTTAACACCAATTTGATGGTGAGTACATGTGGTGCTTGTCTTTCCATTCTTGGGATACCTGGATGCATTTTTTAAATGCTCTCAGGGGCTTGATGAAGCAAGACTGTCATATGAGGAGGCAAGGCCTGGCCAAGGCTGTGGAATGGGCTCAAGGTACTTGGAACCTAACTCCCCTTCACCCTTTCACTATATGGGTTTTTTCAGACAATTAACATGTATGAAAACAGCTTTTTTCTCTTCCTCCACAAGATAATTTTTTCTTTCCTCACCCAGAAGACTTCTTAATCTTCTGACCTTGAGATGTAGACTTTAAATCGGTCTAGATCAAGCATACAATTGTGTTTGATTTTGTTTCTCCGGCTTCCTCCAAGCTATGGGAAAGGCAATCACTTTCTAGTTGTGCCACAGTGCCATCTACTGTCTGAAAGCACAGGCACCTGAAAGTGACTTTACCCTGTATTTTGTAAGAGCAGTGCCTTCTCTTGAAGGGAACAAAAGTTTTTCATTCCTAATTAATTTTTGAGGTTCTATATAACTAAAACTTTTTAAAATACTAAAAGTTCTTTAGGAGAATTTAAATAAGGATTTTAAAATTTCTTTGAGCACTTTAAATGATCTAAAGTTTTGATTTTTATTACGTCTTCATTTGATGGTGTCAGAAAGGATGTTTTAGGCTTTCACCCCATGAATATCTTTGGAGAATCTTTATGGGCAAATCTCTGTGCTTGGACCTTTGCAGGGCAAAGCTCCTTGGGGACACAGCTGGAGCAGCACAAAATCCAGGTGGGGTGTGACAGAGCTCAGAGAGGCTTCTTGATACCATGTGGGAAAAGATGCCAGAGACGGGACATCTCCCTCCCTCTTTTTTTTTTTTTTTGAGATGGAGTCTCACTCTGTTGCCCATGCTCGAGCGCCATGGCGTCAGCCTAGTTCACAGCAACCTCAAACTCGAAGGCTCAAGCAATCCTACTGCCTCAGGCTCCCGAGTAGTTGGGACTACAGCCATGTGCCACCATGCCCGGCTAATTCGTCTATATATTTTTAGTTGTCCAGCTCATTTCCTTCTATTTTTGGTAGAGACGGGGGTCTCGCTCTTGCTCAGGCTGGTCTCGAACCCCTGACCTCAAGCGATCCTCCTGCCTTGGCCTCCCAGAGTGCTAGGATTACAGGCGTGAGCCACCACGCCTGGCCTCCCTCCCTCTTAAGTCTGGAAAGTAATTAGTTCTAGCAGGAACATTTACAGACCACACCCAGCATCTGGGTACCTGGACACCTGGCCTTGGCGGTGCTGACAGCAACCAAGAAGCTCCTCTCACCACAGCATGAGCTGTGGCTTTCAGCCAGGGTTCTCAAGTCTGCAAAGCCTGGCTGCATTTTGTGCAGAAGCGGTGAAAGTGCCTCTCTCTCCACTTGGTGTGACCCATTATCACGAGGGCACAAATTCAGGGCTGCTTTTACCCCAAACTCCTGCAGAGTGCATAATAAAACTGTTTTCCAACTTTTTTTTAACCCTCCTCCTTTAACCATGGGTCTTAGACCTAAGGAAGCAAGGCTGTGAGACAGACCAATTCCTTCCTGGGGATTACTCCTCACATAGCTAAGGACCTGTTACCGCACTGAGTTTCATTTTCTATTCTCTATTCTTATAAGATGAATTCATTCCTAGGAGGCCCCTCAAGCCATGCATGAGTCTGGGCCCTTTCAGTTACAAGAAATCCAAGTCAACTGGCTTAAGCAAGGGAAGAAAAAAAAAAAAAGAAAATGAACTGGTTTGCATTACTGGGAAATCTAATGGTGAACTTTAGGCATGGGGGGATCCAGATGCCCATAAAATGCTGTCAGGGCTTTCTCTGTTTCCAACTTTTAGCTCTGCTTCTTCCTTTGTTTGGCCTTATTCTCTCCCAGTTTATAAGGGTTTCCTCCATGTGGTGGGAATACGGCCACCAAAACCTTCAGGCTTATAGCATCACAGCTTGAGACCCAAGGAAAATGGGGGTGATTCTCATTCCTAGCACCCATATATATGATTCTCAGAGATGCACTCTTACTGGGACGGCTTGAGTTCATATACCCAAACCTTGAACAAATCAGTGGCAAAGGGAATGGAGTAGCAGAGTCAAGTGCTGTGGTCAGTCACCTGCCTTCAAGATGGCTCCCAATGATTCCCGCCTCTTGGTATTTATGCCCTTGCATAATGTCCTTTCACATTGTATCAGGCTGGTCTGTGTGAGCAAAAGAAAAAGGCACTTGTGATTATGTGTGACTTCTGACGCTAGGTCATAAAATGTACTGCAAATTCCTCTTGATCTTTCTCTTGGATCATGCCCTCTGGGTAAAACAAACTGCCATGTCCTTAGCAGAGGCCCATGTGGTAAGGAACTAAGGTCTCCTGCTAACAGCCACATGTAAGTGAGCCTGGAAGTGGATCTTCCAGCCACAATCAAGCCTTCAGATGACCAGTCCCAGCTGACATCTGGACTGCCACCTCATGAGACAACCTGAAGAACCACCCAGCTAAGCCACTTCCAAATTCCTGATCCTCAGAAATTGTGAGTTTAAAAATGTTTGTTGTTGGCCAGGCACTGTGGCTCACGCCTGTAATCCTACCTCTCTGGGAGGCCAAGGTGGGCGGATTGTTTGAGCTCAGGAGTTCGAAACTAGCCTGAGCAAGAGCTAGACCCCGTCTCTACTAAAATTAGAAAGAAATTAATTGGACAACTAAAAATATACAGAAAAAAAAATTAGCCAGGTATGGTGGCGCATGCCTGTAGTCCCAGCGACTCGGGAGGCTGAGGCAGAAGGATCGCTTGAGCCCAGGAGTTTGAGGTTGCTGTGAGCTACCCTGACGTCACGGCACTTTAGCCCAGGCAACACGGTGAGACTCTGTATCAAAAAAAAAAAAAAATGTTTGTTGTTGTAAGCCAGTAAGTTTTGAGGTAAACTTATAAACTTATTTGCTATGCAGCAATAGATGACTAGTGCATATGTCAACCTTTGTAGTCAGGGAAATCAGTTGATATAATTGAATGCTCCACCAGAATCCAAACCAAATCAAATAGGACAAGTGGCAGTTTCCCAAAGGAAGCTGGGGTACTAATATGGGAAAAATGGAGGTCTTGCTGATCCTTGAAAGGATGCTGGGCAGGCCAAAATAACAGATGTCCAATACCATCCCTCATGCAAATAGGAGTTCAGCCGACTGATAGGCCTGCAAAACTGCTCAGGTGGGCCCCAGCTCAGTGATAGCCTAGGCTCTGGTTACTACTACTACTAGAAAAGTAATTACCAAATGTACTAAATTATTCCTGGCCCTAATTTACCAAGAGACTGGGCTTTGGTGCTACCTATATGACCATGGACACGTTACCCTTCTAAGTCTCAGTTTCCTCATCTGTAAAATAAGGTAACAGTTATATGTACTTCTTGGGACTATGGTGAGGATTAAATAAAACATACATACTCAGCCCAGTACTTCTCACTTGATGAATCCCAATAAATGTGGGATGTTAGTATTATTTACATTTGTAGCAGGCTAAATGATGCCCCCTAAATATATCAGACCCGATCTCTGGAACCTGAGAATGCTACTTTATATGACAAAGACTTTGCAGATGTAAGCTGAGGAGCTTGATATGGGAAGATTATCATGGATTATCCAGATTCGCCCTAAACGTAATCTCAAGGGTCCTTGTGATTCAAGAAGAAGGCAGAAGGAGATTATGCACACATAGAAGAGGAAAAGGCAATGTGACCACAGAGGCAGAGATTGGAGTGATTCTGCCCCAAGCCCAGGAATGCCGACAGCCACCAGAAGCTGGAAAAGGCAAGGAACAGATTTTCCCCTGGAGCCTCCAGAGGGAGACACCTTACTTTCAGCCCAGTGAACTGATTTCAAATTTCTGGCCTCCAGAACTTTAAGAGGATACATTTCTGTTGTTTTACGCCACCAGGTTTGTGGTAGTTAGTTAGAGTAGCCATAGGAAACTAATACTGTATGAATATCTAAAAAGCCACCTGTAGCTGTTCAGTCCACGGCAGGCAATAGAAAAGAACATGTAGAAAAAAGAGTGATTTAGAAATTGCACTTTCCTGACCTTTCCTACCAATTATATAGAAATATCCTATAATTAGATAAATGCAGGCATTCATTTTTACTTTGCAAGCTAACGAGATGAAAGAACTTGGCAGAAAATTAGACCTGAAAGTTCTAAAGAGGAGAGAAGAAACTTAAATATGGTACTTTTACTTCCTTATTATAACAATGACATAAACTTCCATGGCACCTACTCTCCTAAAAATCAAAAAAACTTTAAACTATTAATATTTTAACACACTAGTTTTGGATTTCTTTTCTGATAATCTTTTTTAGAATGCTTCTTTATCGACTTATTGTTATCACCTTCCAATTTTGGTAGACCGAAAATATTGCGAGTAAAATTTGTCAATGGAGCAAAGAAAGATTCATCTAAGCCATCTATTCAAATCCCATTTGCAGGCTTCTATTTTCGGAATGTAATTAAAATTGACTACAACAGCTTTAATTCTCACTGGACATAATCTCTGCAGTCCAACTTCTTTCATGGATTCCATTTAAATTTTATTTTAATTATAAGTTTCATCTAATTAAAATTCCTACTTTGTGGCCCTTCTCCTCCTCATTTATGCCTTGATATTCCAAGAGTGGACCTGACAGTGATTGCTTTGTATGTGCATTGTACTTATGTTTTTCTGAGTACTTTCAGGCAGTTCTTTGGTATAGAAAATTAGAATTTGTACCTTAAAAAATTCATATTGTCTAGGGGACTCTTCCCAGCAAATGTTGTCCCCATTGATGGGAGATCTGCTGCTCTAATGTCTTGGTTCTTAACAGGCCACCCTGTCCTTGGTGTTGGAACTACAGGGCACAGCCACCTGGGTGTTACACAGACAAAAGCCCAGATGGTACAGCCACAAAGACAGCAGCTCCTGCTGCTCATTGAGATTTAATTGTTGTGTGTGGATACTAAAAATAGAAGCAGATTCTACCTTTCCCATCGTGGCTTCCCACTAATGACATAACGATGGAGCGAATGTCAAAACTTCCAGAGCTTAAAAATCCTGATTTCACAGTAATTGAGCTCCTTTAAAGTTGTCAGGACCATGTGACACAATGACAAAGGAGGTGGTTGTGAGAGGCGCAAACCTAGCAGAAGCTGCGGCAGACAAAAGAGAGAGGAAGGCAGCCGTATGCCCAATATGTAGACGCCGAACATGGTAGGTGGACAGGCCGGGCCTGCATGGGTATGAGGGGATCACAATGTGAGATCTTTTTAAACATCAAATTATACATCATGATTTTCAGCGTTTGGAGCTTCTGGGTCTTGACATCCTTATCTCATGAATGCTAAAGCTTTATCATGACTTCGAATCTGTGGCCAAATGCATATCGGGCCAAATGTTATTTATCTTCGGCAGCTGACTCCACTTTTGATTTTTGCTCAGTTTGTTCTAAACTGGAAATAAAATTACATTTAATGGTAACTGGCTGCTAAAGGTCAGAGAATTGGTGGGTAGCAGGGGAAGAGGAGGTCCTTGAAGTCAACCAGATCCTTCCACTATGCCACATTGCTTGCCTTAGAGGTGAGACACAGATTTATCATGTAATCCTTTACTCACCGGAAAACTCCAACGCAATACAAGGAGGCAGGTTGTTTGTTACAGTGATCTAATAATATTTTCTCAAATGATCACTATAGCTACTACCACATCTACTAATTACAATTAAACTTCATTAATGACTATACCAGTAACATTGGCTTTGTGGTTGAGCTGCAGTATACCTTTGAATTCTCTATAAGGAAAAGGTCAGTTAAACAAATTAATAGTACAGACAAGATTATTGAGTGGAGAGGTTGTTTTCAGTCTCTTTAGAGGCAACCATTCACATACCACATGTAACTGCTTGATATGAGAAATATAAGCACTAAATCAGTATGCTCCATGGCTACCTTACCCCCTACACTCCCAGCAAATGAAAGCTGGTGGGGGCCTTGGGAAAATTAATTCTTCTCTTGCACACACACACAAAAAATTCTAGGCATCATTTCTGGAGGGAAAAAAAAAAACCTTCTTCATAATATAAAGTTGGATAGGAGCATAGGAAAAAATTATGGAGGTGCTTGAAAACTTTCACACTTGATCTGGCAAGAAAAGGAGAACAACGAAATGTTTTTAACATGAAAACAGTGGTGTTTTAGAAAGAAAGGTCTAGCAAGAATTAGAGGACAAGAAGATAGAAACAGGTAAGCCAGCTAGGAGGCATTTTTGCTAGAGCAGTCATTCATTCATTCATTTGACAGATACTTAGTCAGTTGTTCCTACTCCCCAGGCAGTGCATCAGATGCTGGAGATACCAAAGCAAGATATCATCCTGCCTGTGAGAGGCTTGCAGTAAGTAAGCAAGAAATGACAATCCAGTGCAGTAAATGCTAAATAGAGGATACTATAAAGATACAAGGACATCTAGTGAAAGCAACATTGAAGTTGACAACTGAAGGATGCGTCAGCAGTCAGACTGGGGACATGATGGGAAGGCCATCCCGACAGAGGGAAGTGCACATTCAAAGACTCGGAGATGAGAGACTGAGGTCTCTTGAGAAAGTTAAAGAAGTTCAGGTATGTCTAGAGCTTCTGAGTTGGAGGACATGGAACGGGAGGGGACCATGGGGACAGATGAAGTTGAAGAGAGAGAAAGAAGCCTTGAAGGGCTTTCCAAATCTGTTTAGGAATTCAGAATTTCACTTAGGAGCAACAGGAAGCCACTTAAGCAGAGCAGTGGCATGATTACATTTGCATTGTAGATGATCATTCTGCCTACCATATGGAAAATGGATTGGAGGGGAGGAAACTGGAGGTTGAGAGACTAGCTGGGAGACTGCTGCCAGAGGCCAGCGAATCTCTTCCTTATGGCCTAGATTATGGCAGTGGCAGATGGCAATGGAAGGGACCCAAAGCACATTTCAAAGAGGGATCTTCAAGACATCACTTTGTATCATTCTTCTAAAAAACATTTTTTTTCAAATTGTGTAAGTGGCACATACTTCTGGATATACTTCTTCATTTGTCCACACTGGAGTGGCCTAACCATCACATGCAGAATGACAGCTGCTGAAATGAATGGCTTAGGGCCACAGAGAATATAATTGATTCCTATAGGGAAGTCTTGCAAAATCAAATCTATTATGCTATGCCAAATGTCTACCTCATTTCTCCAATTCAATTCTTAATCTATTAAGGCAGGGACTGTGGTACGGGGTGATCCCGGAGAGGAAGGCATGGGTCAGCTCAGAGAGGGCCTCGTATGCCACAGTAAGGACTTCGTCTTTAGCTGGATAACGATGTGAAGCCATGGAAGGGTTCTAGGTAGGGAATTGACACAATCAGACATGCATTTTTTTCCCTATTTAGAAATACTTTTTTAATGAAAAACTTCAGCATGCTCAAGTGTAGAAAATAAATATAAAAAACCGCCATGTACACATCACCCCAATTTAACAGCTATTAACATTTACCACACTTGCTTATACTTGATTTCTCTTTTTCCTTTTTTCTTTTTTAAACTAAAATATTTTAAAGCAAATCTCAGAAATTACGACATTTAACCTCTAAAACCTTTAGTGTACTTATCTAGTAAATAGGAATTTCTCATGTAACCATTAATACAATACCATTATCACACCTAATAAAATTAACAATAATTCTTTAACATCATCTAATTCCCATGCCATATTCAAATTCCTCAATGGTTTCAAAAATGCCTTTTTTTAAAACAGTTTATTTGAATGAGGTCCACACATTGTATTTGTTAGGTTTCTTAAATCTCTTTTACTTCACAACATTCTTTCCTCCTTCTTTTTGTTTTATGCCATTGATTTGTGGGAAAAACGGGCCAATTGTCTTGTGGAATATTCCACTTTCTGAATTAGTCTGGCTGTTTCTTCATCATGGCACTTAACTTGTTCTTGTCTATATCCTCTGTATTTCTTCTAAACTGGAAGTTAGATCTTGGCTTGACTGGATTTGGATTCAATGGCTTGGAGAATACAGTATTTTATAGGCAACTCTGTCCATTTCCTATTCTTTCACATCAAGAAGCAGACAATGTCTGTTATCCCACCTTTAGATTGACCAGTGGGTTCAGGTGATGACAATCTGATCCATCCACTGTAAAGATGCTTGTCCTTTACAAATAGTGAGTAATCAGTAGGGTGATACTTTGGCACCCAGATAATGTCTAGTTCCATGACAACCCTTCCTCTAATGGTTTTAGCATCCCTTAATGATTATTATCTGCATCAGTTATTTCATTAGGAGTGTCACAATGGTGATTTTATAATTCCATCATTCTCCCTGTCCTAGCTGGAATTCTTCTGTAAATAACTTTTTTCCATCAACTAGGATGATTCGGCAATCCTAAAACAGGCATAGACTGTAGTTCTTTTTTTTTTTTTTTTTTTTTTTGAGACAGAGTCTCACTCTCTTGCCTGGGGCGAGTGCCGTGGCATCAGCCTAGCTCACAGCAACCTCAAACTCCTGGGCTCCAGCAATCCTACTGTCTCAGCCTCCCGAGTAGCTGGGA
>CAUYSK010059144.1:0-16994 GCA_963575035.1 Avahi laniger | reverse complement strand
TTCTGAGCTCAGGAGTTCGAGACCAGCCTGAGCAAGAGCGAGACCCCGTCTCTACCAAAAATAGAAACAAATTAATTGGACAGCTAAAAATATATATAGAAAAAATTAGCCGGGCATGGTGGCTCATGCTTGTAGTCCCAGCTACTTGGGAGGCTGAGACAGTAGGATTGCTGGAGCCCAGGAGTCTGAGGTTGCTGTGAGCTAGGCTGACGCCATGGCACTCACCCCAGGCAAGAGAGTGAGACTCTGTCTCAAAAAAAAAGAAAAAAAAAATCTCAACATAGGCCAGGTATGGTGGCTCACACCTGTAATCCTAGCCCTTGGGAAGGCTGAGGCAGGAGGATGGATCACTTGAGCCCAGGAGTTTGAGGTTGCAGTGAGCTATGATCATGCCACTGCACTCTTGCTCAGGGGACACAGCAAGACCCTGTCTCAAAAAAAAAAAGTCTCAACATCAAGGGAGGAAAAAATAAACAGCTCTAGGGCTGGATGCAAAAATGTAGCTGGCAATAAATCTGTACCTTAGAAGTAATTCGGAATATTCCAAACCAAGGACCAACTTCACCAGAATATCTAGACTAAGAGAGGCGATGAAAAGGCAATGAGTATAGAAACTAAACCCCAATGGACAAGTCCAGAGGATGTATGTGTGCGTATATGTCTAAGGATACAACCATAAATAATCACAAAAGTATCACATAAAGTACCAATAAGAGAAAAATATTAACACCAATTACCTTTATGCCCAAAGTTGTTTTAGAAATAAATAAATTAAGTAAAACCATAACTTCAGCACAGTCACACATCACTTGATGATAGGATACATTCTGAGAAACGTGTCGTACCCATTCTTGTACAAACATCATAGTGTCTACTACACAGCCTGTCATACACTGAGGCTATATAGTATACCCTCTTGCTCCTGGGCTACAAACCTGTACAGCATGTTATTATACTGAACACTGTAGGTGATTGTAACACAATGGTAAATATTTGCATATCTAAACATAGAAAAGATATAAAAGAAATATGGTATTATAATCTTATGGGACCACCTTCATATATGCAGTCTGTCGTTG
The DNA here is from genome assembly GCA_963575035.1 of Avahi laniger. Classification (NCBI taxonomy): domain Eukaryota; kingdom Metazoa; phylum Chordata; class Mammalia; order Primates; family Indriidae; genus Avahi; species Avahi laniger. The sequence continues at coordinate 15,915 of CAUYSK010059144.1, read as the reverse complement.
ACTAAAACGCCCTTATGTGGCCTATGTATTTCTCTTTGGGTTATCTCTTGCCTGATCCTAGCCATTCCAATTCTGGTTAGTACATCAGGGCAAGTATTAATGAGTGATTCAGAGAAGTAACCAAATAACCAGGCTTTTTGTTTTCGTGTCTATTTTTTTGAGATTGAGGGGTTTTGAAATATGGGCAGAGGTTTTATAATGTTTTTATGAAAATATATTTAAAGATTTTTATTAGCAAAATACTTAGCTAAAAATTGAAGCTTTCTTTCCTTTTAAATAGGAGCTATGGTTGATGAAGTGTTCCTCTTCAATGTTTTCATTGGTGAAGAAGGCAGGCAAATGAGTGGGATGCGGCAAGGCAGAAGGCCAATGATGCATTTCAATAATTAAGTCTAAACTAATAGTTACCTCTAAGAATTGTTAAAACATGAAAACAAAATATTCTTAGTTGATAATCACTTAGTTAAATGTTCAGGAATGTGATATTTTTGAGAGAAAAAAATGAGGGAAGTACCCTGTATGTAGTAACAAAAGGTATAGTGAGGCCTGTTGAAATAAGGCAGATATTTTTATTCACTCTAACAAATCCACATGGCAACTGAAAAGAAAATGGCCTCCTGAAGAAAATGGTCACATGTTGCTTTGGAAAAAACAGTGTCAAATGACAGAGGATTGCAGAAACAAGAAAGCAGAGAAGTCACTGCTTTAATTTGTATATTCCTGTTTTAAGGCAAAACATAATGTAGTTCTTGTCCTTACACCATCCTGCGTTCTTCTCCAAACTCCCCTAACACCCTGCATTACCATCAAGAAGGTCTCAAGTCCACAGTTCCTCTTATAATCTCCAGCTTCACCAATAGCTCTAGGAAACTTCAGCCTCCCTTCTCAGCAAGGACAAAGGAAGTAGGGCAAAAAAAGGCCAGTTAATTCCATTAAAACATAGACTAAATCCTATTACAACAGATAGATTCCTATCTCTACCCTCACAATCGCTTTTCTTCTCCCCCAAATACATCATCAAAAACTACATAGCATTCAGATCATCTCTCAGATATGAACTACCTTTACTGGGGCTGGATTTGACCAAGAAGCCACAGTTTGTGCCAGTTTTATCACAACTGTTAAGGAATGCTATGGCTATGGCTAAATACTGAGGCTTTCCTTTCAATCAGCAGCTACTGTGAATCAAGAGTTCATCTTTAATGATTTTTTGTTGGTGGGGATCTCCACAAAAACTTACCCACCAGCCCCTGGCAAGATATTCCATTCTTCATTTGAGGCATATTCTTCTTAGACATCAGAGAAAATTGTCTGATGTCTTATGATTCATAATCCTTTATGTAGCTGTGACCTTACTTTTGTCCTAACAAAATTCTTCTTCCTGAACATCTGAAAGGGATCTAAATCCTAGGGTTCACGCTCTTTTAGGCAGTGCTCAGTGAGAAATGCAGTAAGGTAGCAGACACTTGCCCTGATGCAACACACAGTAGCGCATGAACCTTTGGATGGATGGCTACTTAATAAACCTATTAAACCTTTTCTGAGCTTATCCCTACACAGAGGTAACTGGGAATCTGCAGCAAATACACAGGGGTTTCATTGTGGGCTTTGTTTACAGCCACCCAGTTAGGCTATGGTTGGTGTTAAACCATTGTGAGGTTTGGGGAGCCCTGATGGTAACTCGAAGTATTTTCACAAAATCTACAGGCTCACTAATGTTTAAAAAATGCTACCTAATCTCTGGAGGGAAACCAAGGACACAAAAATAACCTGTGAAACCAAGTTACTTTATATGTTTGAGAGGGTGGTGGGTGGGCGTGGCACAACTTGATTTTAAACTGGAGATCTGAGATTTCTGTTATTTCAAGCAGCCTGATGGTCCTTTACAATATTTCTTTCCTAGTCCCACATTTGTGCAATATTAAATGACTCCTCCAGAACAATCTATCTTGTTTGTTCAAAGGACGCCATCAGCTAATTTTTGAGTTTTGCATCCATTCTCATAGGTGTCACATCATTCAGCACTATGTTTTAATAGAAGGCAGCTAATACCATCTGCTTCCTTATTGATGAATAGCTAGAGTTGAGAGCAGACCCCATACAATCTCACACTTAAGCATGTGTTTGGGGAAAGCAGAAGAAAATTAAGCTTTGAGATAAAGCCAAAAATCAGGAAGGACTTAAAATACTGATTGAAAACTGTCATTCGTCTTCTAAAATTAAATAACACTGAAGGTTGCAAAACCCTGAATATACTAAAAGCCACTGAATTGTACACATTACAAGAGTAAATTTTAGGCCAGGAGTGAGGTGGCTCATGCCTGTAATCCTAGCACTTTGGGAAGCTGAGGTGGGAAGATTGCTTAAGCTCAGGAGTGTGAGAACAGCCTAAGCAAGAGTGAGACTTTGTCTCTACCAAAAATAGAAAAATTAGCTGGGCGTCCTAGCATGGGCCTCTAGTCCCAGCTACTCGGGAGGCTGAGGCAGGAAGACAGCTTGACTCCAGGAGTTGGAAGTTGCAGTGAGCTATAATGACACCACTGCCCTCCATCAGGGGTGACCGAGTGAGACTCTGTCTTAAAAAAAGCAAAAAAGTGAATTTTATGTGTGAATTATATCTTAGTAAGCCTGTTTTGAAGATATAATAAAAAATAAAAATAACTGGCTTGGGAATTCTCCTGTCTTTACTATCTTTGTAACCTCAGTTCATCTAGGATGCCAGTCTCACAGGTGTAGCAAATGTGATGATTAAATTTATTTAAAAGCTGTCATTTGTATGGCACTTACATTTTATAAAAGATTTTTATTGATAGTATTTCTCTGGCTACTGTCAACCAAATACCCCTTAAATTTTTAAGATACTGTAACAGTTAAAAACAAATCAACCGCACTGGGATTACGGCTCTGTCCAATTTAACTGAATCTCCCAAAATTAAAAAGATTAAAGCTAATAGCTAAATCAGCAAAAGCAATAAAATAAATAACTGTAATTGTATGAACAAAACATACATGAACCAAAAAAATGAAGTTTTAAAATATGCAACAATCAATTCTAAACATCTGTTTGGGTTGATGATGTGCTATGGTTTCTTCTACTTGAAAGCTGTGAGTTGCATATAGATCTAATGATCAACTTAATGAAGAGGCATGGGTAATGAAACCTCGGCGTTGATGACTCGAGAAAAGGGTGAGGTAACCACTACATATCAAAGATGTAGAAGGGCCAATTCTAATCTAACCTAATGAGATTGTGAAGCCAAAGATCAGAGATGATGTCTAATTTTACATCTAATTCAAGACATAAGTTTACTGAGTGTACTATAATATAAACAGGAAAGAAAAAGAATCTTTACAGCAACAATCAATATTATTATAAAAAAAAGATACTGTTTAAAGAAAGTTTTCTGATAATTTTAAATTTAAAGATGATCTCTTATAAATTTTAATAATACCAAATACTTGTTGATTTTGAGCTCTAACCAGGAAAAGTATAAATACTGAAATTCAAATTTTAGAGCGTTTAGTATCTTTTAAATATGGAATTGGGAGACAGTGAAAAGGTGAAGAACTTAATTCTACATAGTATTTTTATTTTTTTTTGGCTTTTTTTTTTTTTTTTTTTTTTTGAGACAGAGTCTCACTCTTTTGCCTGGGCTAGAGTGCCGTGGCATCAGCCTAGCTCACAGCAACCTCAGACTCCTGGGCTCAAACAATCCTTCTGCCTCAGCCTCCAGAGTAGCTGGGACTACATGCATGCATCACCATGCCCGGCTAATTTTTTCTATGTATTTTTAGTTGTCCAATTAATTTCTTTCTATTTTTGGTAGAGTCGGGGTCTCACTCTTGCTCAGGCTGGTTTCGAACTCCTGAGCTCAAACAATCCGCCCACCTCGGCCTCCCAGAGTGCTAGGATTACAGGCGTGAGCCACCACGCCAGGCCTTTTTTGGCTTTTTAAAAATCTTATAAGTGTGGCCAGGCACACTGGCTCATACCTGTAATCTTAGCCCTTTGGGAGGCTAAGGGAGGAGGATCGCCTGAGGCCAAGAGTTGGGAGACCAGCTTCAGTGACATAGCTAGACACTCTCTATAAAACATATATATATGTGCATTTTTAGAATCTTATTATAAGGGTGTTAATTTAACATTTACAAAAATTGAGAGGGTTCTTATTATGATAAATTTAAGATCTGTTAGGCTCACTTTAGTTGGTATGTACGTTTTCAAGGACACCATTAGTTATTCCGATATAATAACTTCCCAATTCCACTTTCTAGATTCCTTCTTCTGGCTTTTTTATATACAGAACTGAAGGCTTTTTTATAGTCAAAGATACCTTTCAAAATTCAAAAATGCCACTGGATGGACTAGATGGAAGAAAACTCAGAGAGAAGTAGCCAAAGGTGGTAAAAATCAGGAAGTTAACTTTACTACTTTTTCATGCCATCCTGGGAATTGATAGTCTGACATGCACAAATTAGGGACACAACCTGCCAAATGAAAGTATTCTTAGCTTTCAATAGACCAAAACCCTATAACTTCTAATCATTATTTTTTCTTTGTAAAAATCAACTGACCTAGACCTTTAAAAAAACACAAGATAGTGGAAGCAACCTAAATATCCATGGATTTTCAGAATGGTTAAATTATAGTGTCTTCTTACTACAGAATACTGTTTCAACCTTTAAAAAGAATGCAGTAGTAGATTTATGACATTATGCAGAAAGAGGAATTATGTCTAAGATACCTTATTCTGTGAAACAAGCAAGTTGAATAGTTATATAGTATAATCCCACAGTATGTTTTAAAAATGAAACCTTAAGTACACAAACTGTTATTTTAAATAGGTTTTTTAAAAACAGTAAACAGTAGTTGCCTCTGAGGAGGGCAAGCATGAAGGAAGCTTACTTTCACTTTACTCCCTTCTATACTATTTTTTTCTTAACCAAGAAGAGCATTTCTCCCCAATAGCCTTGGTTATCATCACACACCTTCATTTAACTAAAGAGGAATCTGAAAAAGCCCAGACAGCTAAAATAAATTTCCTCAAAGACATACAGAGAGACATACATTAGAAAATATACTCCATGCAAGAGACTACAGAACAGACTAGTAAGATCAGAACAGACACAGAGCAGAATGGGAAGGAAATTCGGAAGAGACAAACTAAAGATCTGTAAAGTGGGAAGGAAGCAGCAGTGAACAGAGACAAAAAGAACTAAGCAAACAAAGACAACTTTGAAGTGAAGGAGAGGCATTTCTTTACAGCCAAACTTTAAATGACAGGATGACGGGAAAGGAAAAGAAATAAACATGAGAAAGACTCGTGATCATAAGCTGTGGGGATCCCTGAGTTGTTGTAATCGGTAATGCCACCATTGACACCATTTTAGTCAATCGTATACTATCTTTAATCACATACAAGCACAGGATCCAGTGAACACTAACAGTGTAACTGGAGCAACACTCTTCACAAAGGGTCAATGAGACTGTTTTGTACTCTCCCGCTGCTAGGCCACTTGGTTGCAATATTCTCAACAATGAGACATGTTTCGTCAGCGCTTAAGGAAAACCATGGAGCAATAAAACAGTATTATTTCCTCTTACCTGCTGCTTTTGGATACCAGCCTACATCCAAGCAAAGGTTCTGAATTTACTTAGTCACTTTCAAGGGACAAATTTAAATTTGCCTGAAGAAAGTGGTGATGGGACCCCACTTGTTTGTCAACAGCTTCTCCAAACATGCACCCTGTTTATGGTAAAGCATTTGTAACTGTGGCTGTCCATAGAATCCACACTTTGCAGAAGAAACTAAAACTCATCTTATAGGAAAGAGATCAAACTCGGAAATAAGTCTTCAACAGAAGGAGCATATGTTAAAAATAAAAATTAAAATCCAAGTCTTTGGGTTTTAGATAGTATTCAAAAAAAATAAATACCAGGCCCCCCCCATTTGGGTCGTGTTAAAAAAAAAATACTAGGTCTCCCAATTCTAGATTAAGAGGGATTCCAGGTAGATGAGAAAGTTGAAAGCACTGGACAGAAAGTGTTTATTTGTTTTTAAGGGATGACGATCAGTTAGAAAATGTTAACTAAAGTGGATTCTGGTGAAAAAGGCACTCTACTGAGTCACCTTAAGAGTCTATTTCTGCTTCTGTCTTTACAACTGAATTGGAAGTCACTTCTAATTTTATTTGCCCCTCTGTAATATTAGGGTAAAATCTCACTTCTACTTTCCAGGGATGCTGTGAAATCGCCTATGAAAATACCAGTATATGTGTACTGTTTATTTCCTTGAATTTATAAGATTTGCACATTACAGAAAAATAAACTATATCTGTCCTAGAATATATCCAACAAATTAAACTGAGGGTAGAATCCTAACTTTTGAAGTTTTCTTTTAAGTCCACGCCTATGAGAAAAGAGGAACTTAGCCTTTCAGGGAGACTTTAAGGTCATTAAATGGGCCCATATTCCTTTCCGTGAAGCTGTTCTCCCATTTTCAAGTTTTACAAAAATGTTAAGAAAGAGGGGTACACAGTAGTACACACACCTGATCTGACCCAAACCTCAGAAAAGTTTCTTAATCTCTCTAACCCTCTGTATCCTCGTGTATAAAATAGGCATAAATCCCAAATCTGCTGAATAAGATACGTAAAGCACCAACACAAGTATTGGCACACGGTAGGCACTTGGCTCTTAACAATTGTATGCACAATTCTTTTCTCTTTCTTCTTTTCCTCTCACATTTCAGGTATAATTTTGCTTTCTGTTTTTGGGCAGTCCACTCTCAAGAAGTTACTAACACCCTTACCGGTAATTCCCGAATATTCATGTCCTGGTCCAACCCATCCCTTTGCCCTAGGATCAACATGGCCAATTGATCACCAAGCCAGCCTAACCTTTAAATGCCCTAAATTGATTACATTTTCTTTTTGTCCAAATCTGTTCTTCCTATGTTTCCCTATCCTGGTTGTCATCCACAGACACACACACAAAAAATGTGTAAGTCAACTAGGCTCTTCTCTCACTTTCTGCACAGCCCCCACCAAGTTTGCTATGAGGTCCTTAGAGATTCAGCTTCTTCTTTCATTTCTTTGGTTCATGTTCTCTCCCATCTCCACTGCCTGTTTGTCCCTCACCATACTGCTTGAACTTCTGTCAGAACCTCATAAGTAACTTCCCTTCAGACAGTATCTTCTTAAAGTTCAAATGTTAATCATTCATTCCAAGGCACCAACACTGGCTTCAGGATAATATCTAAACTCTTTGGCAAGGAATTCAAAGCTTTTCAGGACCTGGTCCTGCCTACCAGCTGCTCCCAACTTGGAATTCTGATATTCCAGGAGTGTCAAATCAACTTTAATAGCCACTCCTCTACTCAGGCTGTTATTTCTGTCTGAGATGGCCTACCCTCCCATCCTCCAGACCTGGGAACTTTGAATTCTTTTAACAATTATTTCTTTTACAAAACCCTTTCATATCTTTATTAGAACAACTAGCACACAAAATTTCACTTATTTGATTACTGTATTACCTCCTCTACTCATGGTAAACCATTGCAGAGCAGGAACTAAATCTTATATTACAACCAGATGCTGACTGTACACAGTACATAGAAACGGGTAGAATTTGCTAACTACCCAAAGAATGGGCTAGCCAAGATGAATCTGAAAGGTATATTTAAGGGCATGGATGAGAAATGGTGTCCATAATAAAAATGTGAATCAAAAAACCTGATGTTTGAAAAGGAGACATTTTTCTTTAACATTTGTCTATAGACTTTAGCAGAAATAAATTGTGAGGTTTAAGCCAGGCACAGTAGAGTATATGCCTGTAGTCCCAGGTATTCAAGAGGCTGAGGTGGAAGGACTACTTGAGCCCAGGAGTTTGAGTCCAGCCTGGGCAACACAGCAAGATCCTTTTAAAAAATTGTTAGGTTTCCAGGAAATGTAAACCAAATGAATTAGTTTAGAGAGCTAGTTCAACTCAGCATACATTACTATTCACCAAATTAAAATAACAGTAAACCAAATTAAACTTATAACAGCGTGTAAACAACTAATACAAAGCTAGAAATGAATTATTTTACTTCAACCACAACTTTTGTATTTGAATATGTAATAGCAAATGTGCTTGTAACCTTAGTATTTCTGGGGCAAGAAGAAAATCTCCCAACCTTAAAAACAAACTCCCTTCTTTTGGACTAGATGCATTTCCAGATTATTTCCACAATACAAAAAATTTAGTTGTAGATTCAATTAAAAGAGAAACTGAGAGAGTAAAAGACAACAAAATTTTCTCAACTTAAAACCCCAAAATCAAAACTAAGTGAGTAATGCAGGATGCTCTTGTGGACAAGAGAAATCAGGAAGAAAGAAAACGGCATTTTTCTAGGTCTCCACAGGACTTTTTGATGTAAAATGGTTGAATCAGAATTGGAAAAGCAACCAGGAGTTGAGGGCAGTGTCTTCCCAGAACCAGTTTCTGAAGGTGGGGAAGGGGGCCAAAGACACTCCTTTCCATCCAACATTTACTGAATGTTTCCCTAGGCAAGGTAATTGACCCAAGCCTCAGTTTCATCTCCAGTAAAATGTCATGAGGACAACAGAAGCTAGCATTTATCAACCACGTTACTTGCTTAATTATTTACAACTCTATAACAGAGGTATTATTGCCATTTTACACATGAGAAAACCGGCCCACAAAGTGACTTATCTAAGATGAATACAGCTTTGGAACCTAGGCATTATTAACCGCAGAAACCTCTGAACAACTAACCTAGTGCCTCAACATGTTTTCTTCTCAGCCAACTATATTCCTACCATCTCTTAAGGAAAAGAGAAAATGACTTATTTTTAAAGCAACCTACTACGTGCCTGGCATGGTAAATTAATTAACGTGTTCTTAAAGCAGCCTTTGACATTGGTTTAGGTTTCAAATAAGCTTAAGCTTTCCCCAGTGAAAAGCTTTCATTTTACATGTAAAATCGCTCTCAAATCACTTTTCTGACATAAATATGCCCGAGTTTGAGCCCCATGAGTCAGGTTTTCGCAGGACCTAATAAATAGGACCTAATAGCAACTATGGGCAAAAAACTGACCATCCAAGTTCCAGATATGTACAGTTAAGAATACTGGGCAAAGGACAGCCGTTCAGCCCGCTATCCACCAAGGTTCTAGAATATACTACCTATTGAACTTTACCCTGCCAACCTCCCACAAAGACAATACAAAGAGAAAGCAGTAAGGACCTCGTCTGTGTGTCTTTCCCACCCTCAATTCATTCACCCTGATAAACCAAATCTGTCATACATATCATCTATTAAAACAAAAACCACTAAGCTCTATATGTTGTATTTTAAATTACCCAGAATACTGAAATTCTAGCCATTAACTTGACTATAAAATACTAATCAAGAAAAACAAGTTAAACAATTTTGGTGTATTTGCAAAGCACCTCATATGCGTTTAAATACAGGCAAGAGAAATAACTGCTAAAAGGAAAGCCAAAGTTTTTCATTTTCTTGACATCCTCTTTCTATTCACTTTAGAAATGTACTAATATGGGTTGCCTTTCAGTATTTGTAATTTGGTCAAGCATCACTTGAGATAAATGTGTTTATTTAATAAAAAAATTCAGAAAAAAAATGGAATTCAACTTGGTGTGTGAGGGCAGGGCATCTGAGGATATTATTATTTCCCTGACCACTTTTAGATTCTAATCCTTAAACATGATTTAAAAATGCAGGAGAAATCGGGAAAGAAGCAACAGATATGGTAGCGCTTATCGGATGTCTAGACTGCAGGCAAACCCCAAATACCAAAGAAGCATCCATGTGTCAAACCAGCATAATTTTTGAGCTATGCCTGGGGCCACATACAAAAAAAAAGTTAGCTTGAAAAGAAAATCTAGGAGGGGTAACCAGAAGGTCAACCCCCGTTCACAGGAACTGGGAAGACGTTAGCAGGGTCAGCTAGCCACTACCCTGTGTCATCTTCCTGAGCAGCTTCCTCCCCCAACCCCCTTATAATATCTCTGAAAGGCCCAACTCCCTAAATACTTGCTTCTTGAAGGTCATCCTAAGATAACGCAGTGAATAATCACCAAACACTGAGTCATGCATAACTATCGGCCAAGAAAGATTCCCCTACCCCAAATCATTATATAAATACTTTCAATGCCATCAAGGTTTCCTCCGGAACGCCACCAGAAACAAACTCCCAGTCAATTTAGATTGGGCAACTAAACGTGTTCAGTTTTGCAACATAAATTATTAAAAGGCTTTTCAAGTCTGGCAAACTCCAGCTCAAAAACAGGTGCTTTCAGTGTACTTTTAAGGACAAGGTCAAATCCATTTTTTTTAAATTATTAAAAGATAAAGGAAAAAAAGTTGTCTTAACCCGCCTTAGGATAACGCAAGGGGGGGAGGACAGGATTGCTGAGGCAAAACTGTCTCACACAGGGTCCACGTTTGGCTAAACAGTAATTCCTAATCTTCTGAGTGCCTGTAGCAATGGAAGGTTGCAGGGAGAAACTAAAAACAAAGAAACTGACTGGGGTCATAGCTACCAGAACAAACTCTGCACCGCCCTACCACCCCAAGAAACCAGCCCTCCCCACCACCGAAACAAACTCACCCCTCCCAGCGTCCCCTCCCACGCGTGAACACACAAAGAGGCCGGCGGCACGCACAGCTCGCCCACAGTCCTCACTTCCCCTAGGACAACCCGGAGCCCCAAACTTCCCCGAGGTGGTTTTGCGCGTGTCGTCGAGACTGGGTCCCCTGGACGTGCGGGCCACACCTCGGCGGCCGCGGAGGCGCTCGCCGCACTCGTCTGTTTCCCCGAAAGCAGCAAAATGCCCCCCCCGATCCTCCCACGCCCCCCCCAACTGCGCCTCCCCCTCGGGCACGCGGTGACCGCCGAGAGCGACACCGAGCAGGCAAACAGCGATGCTCCCTGGTGGATCTGTTGGTAAATAAGACGTCTCGGGTCGGGAGGAAAGTTCCCCTGTGGAGCGCTGCTCTCCAGGGGACCTCGCCGTCGCCTCCCTCACCTGCGCCGGAACAACGGGCCCCGCGCCCGCCCGGCTCGGCGCCTCCCGCAGGCCGCGCCTCCCGCACGCCGCGCTGCCGGGGCTTGTTCCTCCTCATGGCTTTGCCCTGACGTAATTCAAACATGGCAACAGTTCGACTTCAAAGGCGAATCCACAGACCTCCCAGACACAGGCTCCCGGGCCACGGGTAACGGGCCCAGAAGTCCGGGCCACGCTCACCGGGCCCCTCGGCCGTCGCGGCCCCCGGCGCTCGGGGCTGAAGCGCTGGGGGCCGGGACACTGTCGCCTCCCCGGCCCGCCCGCCCGCCGGAGCGGGGAAGCACGCCGCCTCCCTGCGCAGCTGCATGGCACCTCACGCTAGCAGCGCCGCCAAAGTTTCCCCACGAGGGGCTGAGGGACAAAAGCCCCTCCCGAAACTCGCCCGAACTTCGGGGGCCCCCGACCCGCACGGCCGTCCGCCGAGGCGATCGCCCTGAGCCCGGGGGCCCGCACGGGCACATGCAGCTCTTTGTTTTCTCTCCAGCCAGGCGCTGCCTACGTGCAGCATCAGGGGTGTCGGAGTGTTTCTCGGAGGCGAGACACTTGACGATCACCCGGGGGAAGGGTCCGGACCCCGCGCCCAGAGAGTCCGGAGCCCAGACCTGCGGCCCTCCCCTCGCAGAGGGCCCATTTAATCAAAGTTTTGCGATGTCCTTGGTGAGAAACGCCCGGCTCAGCCGCCCCGCACAGGCGGAGTTGGCGACTTTCACTCTGCTTTTTAAACTGGCAAGACGCCATCATCGGCAAATCACATTGTCCCGCTGGCCGGACCTACCGGACGGCGACCGCATCCCACTGCTAACGAGGAGCTGGACATTCAGACCAAGACCAGGGTCGCAGCCCAGAGCACGTGGTCTGTCATGCACAGCACAAAAAGCAGTGCCCAGGAGTTCACTCACTCCTGCAGCGCAGACAACGCCGCCGCCTCCATCCCCGAGTCAACTTAGCTTCACTGGCCATCTTACACCGCAGACGGCGCCCTAGAAATAGGGAGCCCTCGCCCCAGCGCCCACACCTACGCCACAGGTGAACAAACGGGGAGCAAAACTTCAGGGTCCGAAGACGCCCCGGACACCAGGCGCTCTTGGGCGCGGTCTGAGGGGAGCAGGCGTCTGGGAGCCGGGGCTGCTTCTGGAGACCGCGTGTTGCTCATTGTCGCATCCGCATCCCTCCGGAGTTGAGCAAACAACGCCACGCCGCGTGCGCTCGGCAGTGCCCAGCGCTGACCCCCACAGGCCGATTTAAAGCCCCTCACGCCGCCGGCTCGGAAGCGGATGGCAACTTAGTTTCCGAGCGAATGGCGCTTATTGTCCGCCCTTATGGAAACACGCGCAAGGGGCTGCAGTGACCTAAACCACGAGGTTTAACAACGGCGCCCGACCCTGCCCGGGGCTCGCGCCCCCGCGGACGCACCGACCCCCGCGCCGCGCCGCGACCGCCGGCAAGTCGTTTTCCCCCCGGGCCTTTCGGCCGCCGGGCTCCTTTCTGCGAGAGAACACTGCGGCTAAGAAAAGTCATTGTCACCTTCAACGTGGATCTCCCTCAACTCCGGCGACTCCTGAATTATTTCCCAGCTCCGCTCACTTCCCCAACCCCAAGACTTTCGGTTTGCCTCACATACCCTCCTCAATTAATAAATACACACTAAACGCGTGTATACCAAAGAATCTGGGGTCTCAAGATCACGAACACCGCGCTCCCAGCAATGCCATCTCCAAGACAAAACTTCCTGTGTACGTGTGTGTGTGGAAGGACGGGGGGGAGGTGGGTGAGGTGAAAAGAGAAAAAAAAAAATCTCTCGGAAATCAAAGCCTCCTGAGACAGTTTTGCACCAGAGCAATAGTTACAGTCACTCACCTTCCAAAAGCAGCCGTTCCACGCGCAATAGCGTCCCCGAGGTGCGGAGTGCACGCCAGGCCAACCCCCCCTGCAAGCGTTCCCTCCTCCTCAACTGCCTTGTCTAGAAAGATTGTCTCCTGCAGTTCTGCAGTTGCTACCGCTGGCCGGGAAGGTGTAGATTCCGCTTTCCCTCTGCGCACGCGCGGCTCCCGGTACAAAATTCTCTTGAATCGAACTAATTTGCATAGGGCGCGCGCGCGTCGCGGACTGGGAGGGGAGAAGGCCTGGCGGCCGCGCGCGCTCCCGAGGCCTCTATTGTCCTTTTAAGGGGAGAAGCGCCGCGGCGCGGGAAACGCGGCGGCCAGAGGGAAACGGGGGCGGGGACTGCTTACTACTGCGGACGTCACGTAAACAAACGCCCCCTGGCTGGCGGCCGCGGCCGGGGGTGAGTGCTGGCATGGCAAAGGCGGGGAGGCTAGCAACCGAGGGAGAAGACTGCGCTGGCTGACCCGCTTTCCACCCCGAAGTTCTTAGAGCGCACCATTTAGGGTTGAAAAATAGTTTTGAAAAAGCTGCTTTTCGCAGAATTCTCACACCTGTGCCCAGTTTCTGGCTTGAGGTGACAGAGGAGGTGATCTTGCAAGAACGCAGACTGAATTTGTGATAACTCCACGTTTCCTAAATTTTGTTTGAAGTGAGTTTTTGAAGCTTTTTTTAAAAAAAAAAATCCTCCGGGGCCAGCACAGGTTTAATTTTCGTTCAGTATTAATGAGTAGTTTAATAAAGTCCCATTTTAACACCCTTCACTAACTCCCACTTGCCCTTTTCAAATAGTAACAGAACGCATAACAATCCAATTTTTTTCCTCCACTTCAGCCTTAAGATTTCCTTTCCGAGTTGAATGGTCGTTAATTTCCGTGGGAACAGGGCCGCTTTTTTAAAAGACTGGTCAATGGAAAGCCAATAATCTAGGGAGGTGCTTACCTCCTCCAGCTGCTTGTAAAGGGTATTCCACTCACCCAGAAATAATACCACTAACTGGTGGTCTCAGGAACTGAAAAAGTAGCGAGCTATGTGCAGACTTTTCCTTGTGGAATATATAATAATACAACAATCTAAGCGCTTCTAGACCCAAGGAGAAAAAAAACTAAAGTAACTTTTGTCATACGGATAAGTGGAAAATGAAAAAAAGAATGATTGTGATACACCTTTATCCCGAGGATGCACCTAACGCCAACAGGCAGAGACCCTGGTTTAATGATGGAGGATGGGAGAGAGGAAGGATGTTTTTCCCAGAAACTTGACATTGGTCCCAACCTATAAAAGTGTGAAAATCAACCGTAAAACTTAATCATCTGTTGACAGGTTTCACTGCTTTCACTTTGGTGTTCACAATATGGATTTAAATAGATACTTCTGAAACTCTTAATTCAACAGCCAATTCCTAGTACATATCCAGTGCAAACCCACTTCCGAAGTCCTCAACTAATGCTTCTTTTTTTATGTTCTGTAACATATCATTCCTGTAACTGTATATGAACACTATATTTTAAATACCTGTAAATGAGAAAAAAACTAACACCTCTCACTAACATATGAGCTCCTTAAAAGCAAAGATTTTAATCTTACTCATTTTTGTATTCCAGTGCCTAAAACAGTGTACAGCAGATAATGGATTCTGAATAATTGCTTGTAAAATAATTAATGGAAATTTTCGAATTTATTATAGGTTTATTTCGAGTCAAAACAACTTTAGTTTACACTTCTGTGTTTGACCTAACTGAGTTTGGAGGTTATAGTAATCACCATGATTAACACAATGCTATCCCTGTCCTTGTCATAATAAAAATGAATAGGCTTACTACCTGTTCACGGGCTTCCATTGGTGGCATATTGGGCCCTAAACATAAATTCCTATCTTCTTCTTCTTCTTCTTCTTTTTTAGAGACGGGGTCTTGCCAGGTTGCCCAGGCTGGCCTGGAACTCCTGGATTCAAGCAATCCTCCTGCCCCCATCTTCCAAGTAGCTGGAACTACAGGCACATGCTACCTACTTTCTTTCTAAAGAGAATTTTAGGCCGGGTGCGGTGGCTCACGCCTGTAATCCTAGCTCTCTGGGAGGCCGAGGCAGGCGGATTGTTTGAGCTCAGAAGTTTGAAACCAGCCTGAGCAAGAGCGAGACTCTGTCTCTACTAAAACTAGAAAGAAATTAATCAGACAACTAAAAATATATAGAAAACATTAGCCGGGCGTGGTGGCGCATGCCTGTAGTCCCAGCTACTTGGGAGGCTGAGGCAGGAGGATCTCTTGAGCCCAGGAGTGTGAGGTTGCTGTGAGCTACGCTGACGCCACGGCACTCACTCTAGCCCAGGCAAAAAGAGTGAGACTCTGTCTCAAAAAAAGAAAAAAAAAAGTATTCAAGGTACATTTTAAAATTATGCACACACATTCATGTAAGCAATAATTGAAGTTTAAAAAATATTATGATACTTGCAATTTTCATACTTTCAGAGGCATATAATAATTTGAAATTATTTTTAGACGATCTGTCATAGACCAAATAAGTATTTCAGACAACCTAGGCAATTGTTAAAATTCTCTCTTTTTTTTTTTTTTTTTTTTTTGAGACAGAGTCTCACTTTGTTGCCTGGGCTAGAGTGAGTGCCGTGGCGTCAGCCTAGCTCACAGCAACCTCCAACTCCTGGGCTCAAGCGATTCTTCTGCCTCAGCCTCCCAAGTAGCTGGGACTACAGGCATGCGCCACCATACCCGGCTAATTTTTTCTATATATTTTTAGCTGTCCAAGTAATTTCTTTGTATTTTTAGTAGAGACGGAGTCTAGCTCTTGCTCAGGCTGGTTTCAAACTCCTGAGCTCAAACAATCCGCCCGCCTCGGCCTCCCAGAGTGCTAGGATTACAGTCGTGAGCCACCGCCCTCGGCCAATTTTTTAAAAAGTTTTTCTTTTCAATATCATAGTATTT